>JAQFXX010000181.1:0-10094 GCA_034693985.1 Nemasoma varicorne
GGTCTTTTTGAGGTCAGATCGAGGGCTGACTCATTCTAGTGGACTATTATTAAAATTAAAATAATTCTTGCATTTCCGAATACAGTTTCGTATTAGGATGACCGTATCAACTGAATATGAGTATGCACCAACCCAACGTGTTTAAGGCATGCAGGATGAGTTTCCACCGTTTCAACGAAAGAATTTTAAACATTCTTACCTTCTTCAGGAGTAGCAATTTTTGCAAGTGGCTCGGGGTCATCAGCAATGTGAAAGACATCATCAGGGGCTGCACTTTCTTTTATCGATGGAGATTTCTGCAACTCGGGGATTTCTGCATCATCAGAGGTTGTACTTTCTTTTATCGATGGGGATTTCTGCAACTCAGGGATTTCTGCATCATCAGAGGCTGTACTTTCTTTTATCGATGGGGATTTCTGCAACTCAGGGATTTCTGAATCATCAGGGGCTGTACTTTCTTTTATCAATGGGGATTTCTGCAACTTAGCGCCACTTGGGGATGATTCGGGATCAGTGCTGGTGGAAAATCTCGTACGGTAATTTGGATCAGAGCCATGTCTACTTGGAGTGTTTGATGTAGAAGGTGACGACGATGACATGGAGAAATACATGGTGCGACGGCGGTTGCCACCGCCAGACGTTTCTTGCTCCAACGAGTCGGCAGGCTCTGCACACTAAAAATGACAAAATTGACGAATTTTTAATTGAATTCAAAGTTTAAAGAAGAGGGAGCACCGAAATTCCTCCATCTGCTGTGTAAAAATTTAAAAATCTATGGATATTTCGGGGTATAAATAATTTCAAAACTGGAATATGATATGCAGATTTGATAATAAAAATAAATGCACAGGGTCGCAAATGGCCTTCAAAGGACCATAGTGCAAAACTATTACATTGGAAGCAAAAAAATTTTAAAATAAATACAGGGCTGTCACTGTTTCATACGATTTTTACATTTTTGGCCTGACTTTGCCTAAGCATTTTTGACATTTCGCCCGCCTCACCAGACTAATGTTTTTCACAAACAGAAGCTTTACTTGCAGAAATTAAAAATTTTCAATAAGTGAAATACAGCTAAAGTTGTGTTTACCTGAACAGCAATTTCCTCATTTTTGTGCGCCTGCTGCTTAGACTCTTGGAGCTTCATGTAAGCCTGGGTCTGCAATGATAAAAAAAATATTTTTTTTTAAAGAAAGAAATATATTTTTTGAAAGAAAGAAAATATAATAAATTAGTGATGAACACAATTAATAATGACTGTTTTTCAACATAAAGAAATAAGTTATTATTGCTTTTTTTAGATATTTTAACTTACAAAAGTTTTGAAAATGAGGAAATTTATATATCCAGGAGTCAACATTTTTTAGGAGTGTGAGGATATTTCTCTCAATCACTGATGTGGCAAACTTTGCTTAATTAAGATTGTGTTTTTTTAAGTCATTTCATCAAAATTCCAGATCTAATTGAAATTCTTTGAGTTATCCCCGAGTATTTCAGGGTAAAACAAATTTCCTAAATATTCCAGGTTTCCCAGGTTAGTAGACACCCTGGTTTCCATATGTTATTCACATGTAGACAGACCTTAACTGCAGGGAATTGCAATTTTCATATTTTGAAACTGGTAAGAAAAACATTGTCATTTTAGAACCCAGCAGACACCGACTTTAGGACTGGACAGACAGCCTGCCTTAGGAGGCCTGGATTACATTTAATCCCAATATCAGTATAATCTGCATATCCACCAAGAAGAAAAAAATGTGCGGCTCACCTTCATCTGCAAATCACTCATTTGAAATTGCAGTGATGTGCAGAGTTGTTGTTTACTGGCTTCCGATGCCACAGCAGTCTGAATATCTTTCTTCAGTGTTTCATTTTCAGACTGAAGTATGCGGACTTCTGCCTCCAGCTCCTTGACCCGTTCTTGCAATTGGTTTGCAGCCTCATCTACTGCTCTATCCTCGCTGAATACCCTGAGGCGTTTGGCTGTCATCAAGTAATCACGGTAGGACTCTAAGTACGCGTTGTTGTTTTCATTTGTCTGATTGTATAGGTCGTCCATGACATCTCTGTGAGTCAAACCAAATATTATAACTATTTCATTTTTTAAAAAAAACCTTTTAAAGTGAAAAATGGAACCGATTCTATTCTAAGAACAATTTTATTTTTATACATGCACATGGAAAAACATGAGGGAGCATGTGCTATGTTTGAAAACTCAATTTACATTGCCTCAAAATTAACTAAACTTAAACGCCTTTGGGTAAGTGTTTTTTTTCTAGAAAATCAGATATTTTCTGTAACAGAAAAAAAAATCAAGGGGAAATTTTCAATTTAATTTTTTTACAAAAAATGTCAATGGGGATTTGGAAGAAAAAATTGCCGTGAAAAATTTGGTGCACATTTCATGTTCTTGACAAGGAAGCCTCTTAAGAGGATTCCCCATAATTTCTAGCACATGGTGAATACCAATTTTTCCCAATAGAAATTTCAGATTTTTAGGACTTTTTGGGGCAAATTTTTAATACTTTCTCTTCAGGCATCATTAAAAAACATAATAAATTTGCGTGTACTTTCACGCAACTTTCATCGTATTTATTTCAACGGCAGTTTAGTTCACAAAACACTTTTTGCTAAAAAAAATTAAATAGTAAATTTAATATTTAATGCTGCAAGTTGATTTTTAGTTTCCAACATTTGCTGCCACTTTTTACTTCCAACTTCTTACTGCCAACGTGAATTCTTAAATCTCTTGAGTCTCAAATCAGTACCAATAACTAAGAACTGCAGAATTTTCTTAGAACTCCCTCATTCTTTTTAGGACTATTTTAGGATTTTCCGGACTTATTTTCAAATTCTGGACTTCCTTAGGATATTTAGGATTTGGTAGACACCCTGTAACATCACTATCTGTGTGAATTCTGTTTCGTAGCTACCGAGAGATGCAGCTCCAAAAAGAAAACAATGAACCATGCAAATTGTTTTAGAATATCAATACTCAAATGTTTTTCAACTTCCTGACGATATTTTGAATTTTTTCGCAGATGTTCTTAAAAATCCAGTGGCTTTCTTATTTTGAGGTTATTTTTATCACAATATGAAAAAATTACACAAAAAGCCCGAGCGATATTTCTCATTCTTTTCAACCGGTTCCCCTGACATTGATTTTTTTTTTTTTTTTTACTTTTAGAAACAATTTTTTTTTAAAAAATCTCCGAAATTTTTTTTTGTTTTTTTCTGAGTAATAAGTTAATAAACTTCTAGAAATTCTCACATTATGAACAAGCTGCAGACGAAAGTAATTTGTCAAACATGCTGCCATCTATTAACCAAACTGCTTGTGCAGCTCAATCTGAGTTACTCTCACATGGACATTCAAAGAGTTACGCAGTTTTGGCTAACAGTTGGCTGCACAGCCGGCAAATTAAGTTAGTCTGCAGCTTTGTTCATAAATTGCGAATTTTTCAGAAGAAATCTGTTTGTAAAGGTAAAAAAATTCGGTATCAACGGAACTTTTAACACCAAAAAATTAAGAAAGAAATAATAAAAGGGACTTATAATTTTAGGATAATTCACCTGTAATAATTGTCCATCTTGTCCATGCGTTCTTGAAAATCGTTGCAGAGTTCCTCGCGGATGTCAATCTCCTGTTGGATTTTATCTCGGCGCTCTTTGACCAGACGCTCCTGAAGGCGGTTGATAATGGCGACCAGTTCATGGCACTATAAGACCAAAATAAATAAGAAATACAACCAAAATGGAGAATTTCAGTAAGTATTTATAAAAAGTGGGAATTCGTTTTACGTCTATTTAGCCTTTTTAACATGTTCAAAAACCTTTCCCAGTCTTCGCAGCATTTTTAAAAAAATCAATGATGAATTTTAAAAATGTTTTAAACACTAGTTCCACATTTTAGCAACATTCACAGCAGAATTTCCAAAATAAATCGTTGATAACCTGGTTGTTAAACCGAACGTGAAAGTATATTTTCAAAGGAATCATTTTGAAACACCAAATTATTCTTTATCTTAACATAAGATTTGACAGTAGTTAATATAACCCTTAACTCGATTAAATCTAAAAAAATCTCATCCGAATCAAGAAACATTTTGCCCATTGCCATTTTAATTAAAGTAGCTCACCTTAGCCTCGTAGTCGTATTCCTCGCTATCATCCGACTCATACTCTTCCTCGCCTTCCTCATAAACAGTAGAACTGTTTGCCTGGGACTCATTTTGGACATTTGCCAATTCCCACGGCACAGAATCGCGACTGCAAAGACTCTGGCGAAGAAGGGCCAGAGAGCCTTTTGTGGGTCTGGCAGGCAGCAGTGGAAATTCCACAACCGGAGGCATTAGAATCTGGATAAAAAAGGGAAAAAAAAGTTTAGGAAATTGAATTTTCCAGTGGGAAATTTAAAAACCGAACAGATGTACTTGCCTCACTAGCAATAGCTGAAAACTTGAGAACATTTACTGTCTCACTGTACATGTTAAGACAAGGACTGATATTCACAATCATCAGCGCCCTACCACTTCCATTGAAGAAATGTTGCAGGATTCTAGTGAGTTTGCTTTCCCGGAACGGTAAGGGCAACGTGGTTTCCTTGCTAAAAATAGGAAAAAATTAACAAAATGTTAGAATTTTTTTTATTTTAATCGGAGAGCAATACATTCTTTATGGAACTAATACCTATTTAATATTTATTTAATTATTATAAAAAATTCCCATAATTTAAAGAAATATTAGTGAAGTTATTTCAATGCTTAAGTCCATAGTCGTTTATTTCTCCAAAATTATATGCACACTATTTTTGGTTTCACATTGTTTAAGCGCTAAATTGAATTTTCAAGGTAAGTACTCTACAGTCAGCAAATCAATAATCATTTCAAAATTTTTAAAACAATAAAAATGCAAATCTATCAATCATTCATGTGTTTAATGTTACTGTTGAAAAACTTTATATTTTTTTTCCTTTTTAGCATGCATTTATTTTCCCTAATGAGAGAATCCTTCAATAAGCAAAATTCCCCAAATTCCCCAACTTTTTAACTGAAAAATCCCTAACACAAGTATCACGATTCACGAAATATTGAAAAAACTTACGCAGCAGATGCATTTTGATTCGCTCTCAAAATCTCGATGCACCGGCCTAATATCAGTAGCGAAGTATTTATTAGTCCAGCTTCGCGCAGGCGATCCCCAGTGCTCTGGGTTTTAGCGGTCCTCTCGGAACCAGCCAAATCGCAAAACGATAGCCTATAAAAGGTTAAATGATAAAAAATACATAAATAAAGAAAAATAATATTAACGAAACATAAATATTCCATGCACTATTTGTACCATGTGTCCATGGTATATGAAGCAAAACCGAAACTTACTGTGAAACTGTGGGTTCACGATCACGGGTCAAGTGAAGCAGCTTAACTGAAAATAGACAGTGGCTTCTGCTAGACGAATGGTTTAATTTGGTTGCAGCATAATGAAGGTTCTTCTGACCGACGAGTAGAATTCTGTAAGCCTCCTCTGGTGAGAAAACGCAAATTTCCGTAACCCCTGAAAATTAATGGCTTTTTTAGTTTCCAGAATTAGTAAGTTTTGAATGAGTCAACAAAAAAAACTGGGTCCTTTCTATTTATTTTGGCATCAAATTCCCCATCCCGATTTTTTTTTTGGCTTTTCTTTCTTTAAATTTTAAAACCTATTTTTCTTAAAAGCATTAAGCCCGTTCATAAATTAGCTTCATTTTCACTCTTAAATTCAGAAAATAATTATTATTTCTTAAGTTACAGTAATAACGGCGTTTAACATAGGTATCTACGGCAGCTGCACCCAGGCCTTTAACTAGACTTTTTCTTGAATAAAATTTAATTAAATAACAGATTAGCATTTTGTATAATTTTTATTCTATGGTCATTTCAAAACCCTTCTAATCATGGTGTCTACCAATTTTTTTTTCCATAAAAATTTCGGCCTTTTTAGGGATCTTTTGGGGAGAATTTCTAGGACTTTATTTAACACTTACTCTGAGTGGAAATCAGTAGCAATAACTAATAACTGCAGAATTCTTTAGGTCTCCTTCATTCATTTTAGGACTTATGACTTGGTAGACATCTTATAAATTTATTTTTTGATTTTTAAATGCCATAATTGAGTCTCACTCACCCTTTACAAAGATATTGACGTTTTTTCTCTCTGAAAGCGCTAGAGGGAATCTTTTTCCATTTTTTATTGGCGCCAGAAGATCGAAGACCTGCTCGTTGTAAATTTCAATGAATGATACAAAAACGAGGTAGCTATTTTCTGAGGGAACACTGAATGAATCCTGGCTGAAATTGAAGTGGGACGAGGCAGAGGAATCTACAAATGAGACAAAACAAAAAAGAGGCGATTTAGACATTAGGACATGTTAGATTCACTAAAGATATTCCAGGAACGAAAGCGTCATAGAATCCCCTCAGGACATTTTAATTTCCAGGAAATTCCAGTAAAACAATGACTGACCTAGAGAAAAAGCTTCTGTCGCAGCGCTGGAAATGGAGTGGACAGAACTGAGATCATTCTGGATGCGTGAAACACTTAACGACACCATAAGGGCTGAAGCTGTGGTGTCACGATCCTAGAATAGAAACAAAATTAAGAAGTGTAAGATTAATAACGAATATGGAGTAAGAAACATTTCTCAGCACTTCCCATAACTTAAAATTATTGAATAACTGCACATAAGTTTTGTCTTTAATAATTGCACAATAATTTTGAGTTTAAAGCCGGTCTACATGCGGATGAAAACTTAGCAAAAACCTAGCACTTAGCCAGTCTTTGTGCAAAAATATGGCAGGATGATGTAGCTCTTTAAAAAAAGGCAACAAAGCAAAATATTTTATTTTAGCCAGGAATGGCAGGCTTCCTACTGGCAGAAATAGCAGTTTGCTTGGATGCAATTACAAAACTGCCTTTTTCAGATAAAAAAATGCAACATAATACCTCCTTCTATGGGATGGTATTTCTCTTTCTTTGCATTATAATTAGACAAAAATTCATTGAACTATGACACCAAAATGATGCTAGTTTACCAACAATTTTGAACGTCATTTAAAACGTCAGTGAAACTGATTTTTGCAAAAGTAGAAGTCGAACCACACATAACTCGACAAGTAAAAGGTTTTCTTTTATGAATTTTTAATTTTTTGCCATGATTGACTCCCACATATTTGCTGATTATCAAAACATTGGTAGCAGAGAAATCCTAAGACCATAGTTGCTTGACAAATTGGCAGTGATAATATAGGCCTACCAGCATCTGCATATGTATCTGCCCCTTAACATTTTCTTCACTTTCTGTCCGGATTGGTACATTTCAATCCCAGACATTGTTCCATGCGGTAATCGTACAGAACTTTAGTTAAGACAGAATTTAAACATAAGTGGAGAAGAAACTCACCCCTTGAAGCAGCTTTTCCTTCAGCCTGACTTCCTCAACTTCTTCCTGGGCTTCGATTCTTTTAGTTCCCCCTTGATAGGGCTTTGCCCAAATCCTTGGGCTTAACTTCCCTCTCAACAGATGGAACAGTGCATCGATAGCACGAGGCACGATGCCCGGCTGAGCGGCATTTCCTAAATATAGGAAAATTTCATTATTGGCAAAGAGAAATTTGGCAAAAATAATCATACTATTAAGTAAATAAACAAATTTTGTAAACCTATACCTTGCATGGTATAAGTTTTGCCCGCATTGGTTACACCATAATTAAACACAAGAAAATTATTTCTATCCACAAAGTCAGGAAGAATTCTTTGCACTGTGGCCTCAAAAAAATCCTGCTGGTTTACGTGTGGCTCGAAAATCTTGGAAAATAAAAACCTCTGTGAAGTAGCATTTGTTACATAGGCACCATCTTGAGGCTGAACCACGAAGGCCGCTTTATCAGCTTCAACTGAGTGATTGATCTGAAAATAAGCACTTTTACTTTAAAAAAATTACACACACATCAAATAAAATATCCCATGGGTAGAATATCTTTTACAACGCTCACACGCTCAAAACAGGCAGGAGAAAAAAGGAGTGAAAAAGAGTAACTTAGGTATGGTTAACACTCAAATCTGGAACTTAAGATTCTCAGATTTTCCATGATATCTTTTAACCTCTCTTCCCCGACTTTACTTTCCTCTCCTGCAACATTGTTTCGAGTTTAAAGGGGAAATTCTGAGTTAATAACATTTGATTCCAATAACAAATGATTTCGTGGAATTTTGGAATTGTTAGAATTCTTTTAGGCAGGATGGGGTAGGGTATAGGGTAGGATAGGTTTGGTTTGAAAAGGGTGCTTTCCACCATGATGTATGGAATATACACATCCGTTTTTTGCATGTTTGGTAAGAAACCTGAGCGGATTTTCTTTGGGCATCCTTATTTAATGCTTATATTACTCCCGACAAAATGACACCAAACAAGTAAATTGTGAGCATTTTTTAAGGGGTCACCAATAAGACACCGGCACCTGCAATTGGCTATTGCAAATTGCACCAGTGCTAGTAAAGTCGATTTTTATAAAATGTTAGGGTCTAAACTTTAAAATGCATTCCCCTTAGATGTTGCTAATTTTTCTTATTTCCCTTGTAATTCCCACCATTTTCTGACATTCATAATTGTATAATTTTTAGCGGCCCGCGGAAAAGACACCGGCAGGAAGGGTCGGGTTGAGGGGGGGGCAGCAAGTCTGTAGGCCCCTCAAAACCGACCAGTACCGAAGAGGAAATCCAGTCAATCACCGAGTTTTCAAGGTCATAGCTTCTGGCATTTCAATGGACAGGACTTGGAGAAATCAGTGCTAACCCAAAAAACCCTGTATGAATATGAATTTGTAAGGAGACAGTAAAACAGGGAATCCAGTCAATCAGACTTTTCAAGGTCATATATAGCTTCTAGCTTTTGAATGGACAGGACTTGGGAGAAATCAATGCTAATCCAAAAAATCCTGTAGGGAAAACAGGCAATCACCAACTTTTTATGGTCATAGCTACTGACATACGAATGGACGGACCTTTGAGAAATCAGTGCTAATCTAAAAAATCCTGTAGTAACTGTATTTTATTGAATATGAATTTGTAAGGAGATAGTAAAGAGGGAAACCTGTCAATCACCGACTTTTCAAGGTCATAGCTTCTGGCATTCGAATGGACAGGACTTGGGAGAAATCAGTGCAAATCCAAAAAATCCAGCATAACACATTTTAAAGAAACATTTTTCATCATAACCCCCATCCAAACGTGCAATTTTTTATTGACAACTTTGCCATACGCTATGACTTTGCACAGAAAGCTCAAATTTTTCGGGTATGAAAGTGATTGTACGATTTCCCCCAGAACCACACTTTTTTGGTTTTATTCTTTTCATTAATCCCCTTTCACCTTACTGACTGTCTTTAATTCGACAGTATAAACAAAACATTTCTAGCCAAGTTGAATATTTACCGTATCCATGTGCATTCTCTTTTCTTCATCGGTCAAACTTCGAATTCGAAGAAAGACCTCCATGTTTGTAGAATCAGATTCTTCTATGGCGGATTGCAATTTCTGTTTTGGTTCTGGCGCAATGAATGCAGAATCGCTCTCAAAGCTATCTTCATCTTGCTCGCACATAACGCCACGGAAAGACATTTTTCCACTTTTCTAAATGTTTCGCATTAAAAAATCAAAGACTCGTAATTTCGTAAACACAAAAAATAACGATGACACAAGCTCAATCTCCGATAAGAAAGTGAAGACAAAAGGTACATTTGCGTTGCTGAAAACACAGCCAACTGAGATTGACGACATGCGTCTCTAATGGCCAACCGTATTGGCCGCCTGTCTATGGGATTTTTGAAATACGGCGTATTCGGCTAGGGCGCTAGGTGGCGTTGCGGTCCGACCATCACTTTTCTTAAACAGAAGGGAAACCCTATGGGAAACCGAGGGAAACTAATGCCATTCTAAATCGATTTTGTTGAGAATTTTCTCTTTAAAGGTAAGTTTATTTTATAATAAAATATCTGTAAAATAAAAGAATGATTGCCAATAGGTTTCAAAACAATAATTTGACAATATTAACTTATTAG
>JAQFXX010000182.1:0-10087 GCA_034693985.1 Nemasoma varicorne
GCCTTCCAGAGAGGAAAATGCGAACCCCCAATTTAAGTGTATTTGTTGGGTGGGACTAATAGGGGGACTCGCATCGTAACACTACTTTTGCATTTTTCAACTCGCGATTGTTTTTTTTTAATTTCGCGTTTGCTTTTGAAATCTGCGTTTGCTTTTGAACTCCCGCATTTTGAAATCCGCGTTTGCTTTTGAAATCCACGTTTGCTTTTGAAATCCGCGTTTGCTTTTTAATTTTGCGTTTGCTTTTGAATTTTGCGTTTGCTTTTTTAATTCCGCATTTGCTTTTTTAATTCCGCGTTTGCTTTCGAAATTCGCGTTTGCTATTTAAAAATCACATTTGCTTTTTGGATTTCGCATGTGCTTTCAGTATTCTGCGTGGGTTTTGTTTCTATGGGCCACCATAATCAACACATTTCATTTACCAATATGTCTTAGGATGCAAATTATTTGTCAGATATTAAATCAGAAACCCATATTGCAAATATGTGCTTTGAGGATTCAGCCAAGAGTAACATAGAAAAACAGATAGAAGCCAAAATATAGTCTTTTTGGAAAACGTTGCTATGATTTACTTAAAGTTAGAATCGAAATACTTAGTTTGATGCACAACCATGCAGACAATAATTACCAAAGTGACAAGTATTCATGAACAAAGTCAAAACATACTCAAAATAAAACTTCAAACTATCTTGAAGAACGACAATTTGACAAGTATTTGCACAGCTGAAATCGTTAATGATGTGTTAAATGATGATCCCTTTATTAAAATTAATGAAAAAGGACCACTTTCAACAAATTATAAAAGAAAGAAATATTTCAAAAACATTTTTAATTATGTGGCTCCACAGGAAATGTTTTTAGGTAAAAACAAATTTTCCAAAAAAGAGATATTGTCATTATATTCCACTGAAATCCTCAATTATTATATTGTTTAAAGACAAAAGTGTAATACAGCAGTTCAAATCTCCTTTAAAAACAAGGCATAATAAGATGTCGGGCATTAAGGATGGAAGCGTTTTCACATCCAATGAATTGTTTAAAGAATGTCCAAATGATCTTCAAATTATCCTATATCAAGATGCATTTGAAGTGTCAAATCCCTTGTGCTCAGCAAAGAAAACATACAAAATACTAGCATACTACTTTACATTGAGGAACATTTACCCAGAAGTTAGAAGTCAAGTGGATTTCATGCTGCTTGTACTTCTGTGCAAGAAAAATGACTTCAATCATTTTGAAATGGATACTGTTTTGGCACCTTTAATTAAGGATCTGCCAGATATTAAAACAGTTGGCATTCAAATTGCCCCTGATATTCTGACAAGAGAAACAGTTGTAGCACTGCTTGGAGACAACTTAGGCAGTCACTCTTTAGGTGGTTTTACCAAGAACTTGAGCACAAGCAAACATTTTTGCAGATACTGTCTAATAACCAGGAAATTGTTGCAAGGAAATTATATGGACTCAATGCATTTGTGAAAAACGGACTTCAGAGAACTACAAGTCATGTTTAGAGAGAAAACAACAAGAGGATAATATCGATTGTATATATTTTGAGATTTAACTAGTTAAAATACTTTTGTTTGCAACGTAAGTTTGCCACCATGTCTGGGTCATGACCTCTTTGAGGGTGTGGTTGCCCGTGATTTATTTCTATTTTCAAATACTTTGTTAAAAGCAAAAAAATTGTTTACAGTCCAGAAGGTAAATTATCTTCTTGTAAATTTTAATTATAGCTGGACAGACCTCCAACAATTACCTTGATCCCTCAGACCAAAAAGGTAAATGGACATGTTTGGCAAAATCAGTGTTTTCTGCACCTATTTACTCCAATGTTTGGTCCCTATATTGAGGATTTTAAAGACCAAGTTTAGAAGTTTGTATTGATGCTTTAAGAGATTGTTGAGATTATTTGTGAACCGGACATAATAATAATAATAATAATAATAATAATAATAATAATAAAATTTATTCTATTAAAAAGGAACTGGTTACACTATGGGCAAATAAGCCACCAATAAGAGACCAGCCAAGTTTTAGTACATAACACAAGAGGAGTATACAAATTCATTTGTAGATGCTTTACATGATAATTAAACTCTTGAATGAAACTTTCACAAACTACAAAATCAGAAAGCTTGTTCCATATTCTGCCCACACGTTGAGTAAAAAAGAAATGCTCTTAATTTTTATGGGCAACATCCCAAGATAATTGTTTACTGTGGATCCGATTGTTATTAGTAGGACTTAACTTTAATAATGCAATATCAGGATTTACAAAAATTAGCTCATTTACAATCTTGTCATAACTTGAGATCAGCATGGATATGCCTGACATCTAATGATTCTAATTTAAGCTCAGTTAGGCGATCACCATAAGGCAGGCACTTCATTCCCCTTAGCCTCTTAGTGAAGCGTCTCTGAACGGATTCAATCGCACGAATATCTTTTAAAAGATCGGGGCTCCACACCTCACTGGAAAACTCCAAAAGGGGTCTTACATAGATCTTAAAGGCTCTTACCAGAGTCGTAGCATCGCTAAACCTGAAGCGATTGAAGATAAGGGAGGATCTAATGCCTGCCTTTTGCATGATCTGGCTACAGTGCTGACTAAATTTTAAATTGTCTGTCATTAATACCCCAATGTCCCTCTGGGTTGTAACCACATTTAGATATTTCCCTTCTAGTTTATATAAATGCTGGTTGCCACAAGGACCCAAGTGGAGCACCACACATTTACCCTCATTAAATGGCAATTGCCAATCAACGGACCAAGTAGATGCAGCATTTAAATTTCTTCTGAAGTTTCAGTAAGTGAGAGGGCTCAGAAGATGAATTAAACAACTTGGCATCATCCGCAAATGCAAAGATGTGAATGCCATTTCTGCCTCTAATTAGCTCGTCAATATATATGACAATGAGAACAGGTCCCAACACACTACCTTGAGGAACACCACTCAAAACGGGAAGTTTCTCAGACAGTGATGACATGGCTCTAACACACTGTTCACGTCCAGTTAAAAATGATTTAATCCAAGAGAGAGGATTGTCGGGCAACCCTAATCTTTGCAATTTAAATAATAATTTAGCATGAGAAACTTTATGAAAAGCTTTTGTGAAGTCAAGATATGCAATATCAATGCAATGGCTTTTATCCAAGGCCCTGGTCCAGTGATCCAGGCAACTTAGGAGCTGGACTGACACTGACCTGTGTTCAAGAAAGCCAAACTGAGTTAACAAGAAGCAATAATATCTCCTTAAATGTTCTGCAACTATAAATTCAAAAAAAATTGCAGGGAATGCAGGTTAGGGAGATTGGGCGGTAGTTAACTGGATCTGTTGGATTTCCATTTTAAAAAATCGCAACAACTACGGATTGTTTCCATTTACACGGGGGTAAAACTTGAGAAAGAGAGCTATAAAAAAATTTGCAGAGGGGGGCTGTAAGCTCTATAGCAAAAGACTTATAGATAACTTGTGGAATATTGTCAGGACCAGCGGCAGCATTTGCGTCAAGGGAAAGTAGTTTAGGAAAAACTTCTTGGTCGGAAAACTGATAATAATTTAGCTCACTAAAAGGTTTGATAGTTGGTACATAGTCCAGTAAAATGGAATTATCGCAGGTAAATGCTTTAAAAACTGTCTATTTAACAATTCTGCCTTTACCGGATCGGCAAAACAGAAGTTACCATGGGAATCATAGAGAGGAAAGACCTCCTTATGAGATTTTAGCTTTGAATTTACATAGTCATAAAAAGCACTTAAAGAATTTACATTCACAATATCAAGTTCTTTTTGTTTCTGGAGATCAGCCACAGCAGATCTATAATCCAAAGCTGCCTTCTTATATGCAAGACTATCTTCGGCTGACTTTGTATATCCATATTTCCTCCAAGTTAACTTCTTCTTTGCCAGAAGCATCGGACATGAGCTGACACGCCTTTGGACATGGGGTCGGTGGTAAGGTACATAATCATTAATCAGTTTATAAATGACATTCACAAAGGATTGCCATAGGGAATCAACCGAACAACCGAATGGCAACACGGAAGACCAGTCGATAGCGGATAAAAACTGGGATGCACCGTCGATGTTCATTTGTCTTAAGTTTCTTATTAAAGTGGAAGTACAGGTTGTTTTACCGAAAAAGATGAACATAAAGGGAATATGGGGAGGGGAATCACTATCAGAGAATGGATCAAGCGCGGTAATATTAGCTACTAAGTTAGGCACATCAGTGAAGAGTATATTAAGAAAATTGTCTCCTTTTGTTGGGAAATTGACAAGTTGTGTCAAGCCTAAACTAGACATCAGCTCCACGAATTTAGTCTCATGGTGAGGAAGATCCTCACTGATTAACCATTTCATTAATGGATGTTTGAAGTCACCCACAATGGTTATTGGATAGAGGGTGTCTGTGGTAAATCTTAATGAATCATGTAAAAGCTTAATCGAGTTTATGTTGGCTGCATCCTTGGGAGGTTGGTACACTAATATTAGACAAAAGGGACCACTGGTAGAAGATATGTCAATACTAACCACTTGTGTATAGGGCCCAACACTTAGAATTTCCATCGGAGCCCATTGCAGGTCGTCAGAAATAAAAATACATGCTCCTCCACCACGACCATTGCGATCGGAACGATGACCTGAACAGTGAGGAGGGCAAATTAGCAAACTAAGGATTGCAACGGAGAGCCAAGACTCAGCTATACAGACACAATCAAGAAATAGGTTGGATACCAAGCCGGCTAGCAGATCCACTTTATTTACTGTGCTCCGAGCATTTGTGAATACAATTTTCAAGGTGTGGTTAGGAGCAAGGTAAGGAAGCAGGCCTCCCACCACTACCAGGGCCAGAAGAAATAGACCCATGAATGCCACTTTGAGCTTCTGGAACAGATGATGGATTTTTACCCAAGTATGGGCACACCATGATGTTCGTAGGCCAGAAAAGTTCATCCAAAACATTCTCCTGATCTGATTCGAGAATACGCAGAAAAACAGAAGTTGAAGCATTGCAATGTAAAGACTTCAGTGCCTGGCAATCAAGAACCACAACTCCCTGAGATCCGACGTAATAGCTGACAGAGTCAGCTATGTTCTCACTGGGCGTTAAATTTCCCACAAAGATACGTGTGGATATAGGCTTACCAGGTATACCACCATCGGTTGATTTAGAACCACGGATAATAGAAGCTTGT
Source organism: Nemasoma varicorne (assembly GCA_034693985.1). Lineage (NCBI taxonomy): Eukaryota > Metazoa > Arthropoda > Diplopoda > Julida > Nemasomatidae > Nemasoma > Nemasoma varicorne. Next base: position 5,205 of record JAQFXX010000182.1, read on the forward strand.
TGTTTAGCAGAAACTTTGGATTTCTTCAATGTATTATTATTCCCTAAAGTCAGGTTTGTTGATTTCGTAACAGATGTTTTCAAAATAGATGCTAAGATTTTCTGAGATTTTCCTAGTTGTAGGGCAGATTTGATAGAGTTCTGTCTGTTGGTGATGGTAGCCGCAAAACTCTCAAATTTTTTATTAAATTTAAGTTCAAAGTCCGAGGATATGGAATTTGGTAACTGACCTTGGTCACCAAGAAGTTCAAGAGGGTTAACAGCTTTATTAGCCTTGTCAATAGTGGAATTAAGCAAAATAAATGACTTTATGATCTTCAAATTGCAAGCAAAGTCAGATTTTTCAGCAGCATTTGCAGATTTTTTAGTACACACATTACTAAATAAACGTCCGATATTCTCTGCTGCATGTAGGAAATTGCAGATTGGCCTTGGGAGCCCATGAAAAAAACGTCCGTCATGGTAGCTAGTTTGTTGAGTCGGTTAAAGGAGGTGTTTTGTCGTATTCATATTCTCTAATATTGCTTATCTCCAGGTTTTGATTGATGAATATTATTGTGAACGTGAAAAATGTTTCCCTGACTCACATAGAATAATACCAAAGGATCATTATGCTTCCCATTATGCAGATCTGCTTTTTGCCTTCTTACCTCTAATGAAAGTCTGGACATTACGGTTCGAGAGTAAACACAGATATTTTAAACAGTACATTGTAACTTCTTACAATTTCAAAAATATTACTAAATCTTTGTCTGAGAAAGCACAGTTGTTGCAAGCTTTTTTTTCACGAAGTTCACTTTTTCATTTGGGATGTCAGTTAAAAAATGGACCTGAATTCCACTTGGCACTATATTCAGAAGAAATCAAAAATGCCATTCTTGAATCTGAAATTAATTTTGAAGGAAATGTTATTATAGGGTGAAATTCTTTTTGGATTAGTGCATTGCAATGAAGAATTTCTGGTTGTTAAAACATTTCTTCCCAATATTTTTCTAGTATGAGAATACATATTTTGTTGACTGAAGGTCATGTCACTAAAATGAGTTCACGTGTAAAGATTTCTGTGATGCTTAATAAACTCCCACTGCAAGTGTATGAAGTGCAAAATCAAAAAAGTTTTAAAATTTCGACATTCTGTAATGTACCAATTTTAATTGTAAATGCCTTTATATAAAGTTTGCGGTAAGGATTGAGAGGAAAACAGGTTTATTAGTGCAACAAGCTTAGAATAATGCCTGTTATCATACCTATGCAAAGTTTTCAGTGTCAACCGATTTGCCTTCTAGGATAAATTGTCAAAAGATGATATTTCTCTATTATATTAAGCATTTTCATTTTTTTTCTATTACCAAATATTTTTACTTTCAGCTTATACTAGAAAGTGATGGCACAATTATTGATGATGATGACATTCTTCACGAAGTGAGCAATGTGGGAAATGCTAAGGATGTCCTATTGATGGTGCTATTTGGAGAAAATGACTTTTCAGCAGAAAATCCATGTAGGTTTGACTTTTCCGCAAAAAATCCATGTATGCTATTCTGTAGTCAATTGCATACATAAATGTCTAAGACTCGAACCTGAAATAATAGCAAATTAGAATTTTTTCTAATATTAGCTGGAATGTTAGCATGTGACATCCCAGATGTTGATAAAATCTTGCAAGATCCAACAGGATCTTTAAAGAACTCGCACAATCTTATAAGAACTTAGATAAGGTCTTGCAACGACATTACAAGTTACAATAAGATCTTATAGAAGATCTTGACCCATGGCCATCAGGATTTCTTACTGTGCAGTTGACTACAGCTGCAAAATAAAAGTGCCTTTAACTTATTTAACCTTTATGATCAATTTTAGACCCAAGCCTAATTAACTCTTTACTGAGTAGCCCTGTGTTATCCAGTACTTTCTTGGTGACAAGGTGGAACAGGCCACATTTTCTACAGTCTTCAGTGATAGGTCCCCAATTCCTCAAAAACCATTAATAAGTGATTTAGCTTTATTCAAAATACAATGGAACTACATTCCTGGAGATTTTATGAAGGAATGCAATGCCAAAAAAAGCTCCAAATCCATCTGACTGACGAAATGTTATTAAAATTCTAGCGCATGAAATAGACATAATCACAATGAAGCTAAAACGTCATGAAATAAGCAAGATTGCTGAAAAACTGGTGATAAAGTTTCCTGAGGCCTTACGTGATAAATAACGAACGGGAAACATATATGATGGGCTGTTCTCTCAATTGAAATATACTTTCAAATAATAAGCATTTTAAAAAATCCCTTGTTTCACTATTGGCAACAGCTGACGAAAGTGAATGCAGTAAAAATGTTTTAAAGAAGCGCAGTCAACAGGATAGCTATGGATGTGTTGCTTGGCAGCCTGGTGAACTTTTGCCAGGGGAAAATAGTAAGACCATTAAGGAAAAAATGAATGCGGCTTTCCAATCAGCATTAATTTTTAAGTGCTGAACAGAACAAATTGCAGGTAATCGATTTTATGGAAAAAAAACCTATGCTTTACAACGTTGGCTAATCAACAAAAAACACATCAAAATAGCCTTTTCTGTTTGCATAATCCCATCTTTTTCCCATTACAATACACTGTTAAGAAACGATTTACAAAAAACATTTATGACTCAGTCAATCAAAATTACAAAGAAATTCTTCAAGTAATTTTAACAATTAGTGATGGGAGATTGTGACCAAAATTATCAGTGATCCAGTAGAAGAAAAAACCATAGCAATTTTTGTCAATCTTCTAAAGTGCTTCAAGGAGGATTCTGATTTAATGTTTCGCATATTTGATGTAAGTTTTAAGTGGTAAATTCAAAATGCATAGCAAATAGAGACAATACTTTAGAGAATTTTTAAATTACAATTTTTTTTCTATTTTTAGGAGTCCTTTTCTGTTTATGATATCGATGCAGAAATTTCCACCGTTACTCCAACTTTAGCAATAGCAGGTGAGTTTTATCATAATGATAACATTAGGTGGCAATTTTTTAGTGCTAAAACTTATCACTTGTAGTTTTACATTCAAAGAACATGCCACTTAATGACATAACCCGGTAAGATTAATATTACAGTAACATCCACAAGCTGGAGTTGGGATGGCCTGGATTCAATTCCCAGATTGACCATGAGTCAATTTCTTTACATTTTATCTGTGATCACATTTCTTTCCTCTTTACAATTTGCTTACATTTCTAGTCATATATAGCATTAGTTGCAGTGGGGCACCTTAAAATATCTAAAATTATATATGATTTATTCATGTACTTCTTTAAATGGAAGCATCCCTTGTGATATTGTTATTATGTAAATGCCACCTCATGTTTAAGGGCTGGAAATGTTTGCACAGGTTTTATTGTGACATTTGCAGCATTTTACTGCTTTAATGCCCTTTATCCTACTAATATTGTGTCCACATTAAAGCTTATTCAGTTGTAAGTATTATTGTATTTTTAACCATTGACTTATTCAATTTTTAAATTCAGACATTAGCCAGGATTACTCCAACCAAAGTCAACAAAAGAAATGACAAAAGAAAAAAAACCTTTACCCATCTAAATGTTAAAAAACTACTTGCCCGTATCGACAGTCCCTCATTATTCAGCTTGAGATAAATTTTATGAGACTTATTTTCTTGCATCATCATTTAACAACTTCTTTGCATGCTTTCTGCATGTAAAGACACGTTATAGACTTATAGACTTAACCATTAACTTATTCAATTTTTAAATTTGGACATTAGCCAGGATTACTCCAACAAAAGGTGTGAGACCCTGGGTAGAGGCAGAATTCCACACACACACTGTAAGAAGATAATCTGATTAATAAGCTACCAAATTACATAGAAATGAACAATTAATCAAGTGATACCCTTGATGTCTCGAGACTGGATCGACGGTGCACCGGATTACATAGGTCGCGCACAATTTGCCCTTACGATCTAAATCGTGGAAATAAAAGAACAAAATAGTCGGATCTGCACAAATCTCGAGCGGTGCACAAATCGTTCTTGTACTGGTTTAATTCGCGTACAGCATCTTAGATGTACACACTTTATGTTGGTTCGCAAAAGTTCATTGATTTTGAATTTCAATTTTCGCGTAACACACTTTTAAAGTTTCAAGATTATCTTCTTTTCTTTTTTTAAAGGGGTTAATGACCCTTGGAATTTAGATTTTTAGTTCTTTAAATTTTCTTTTAATTTTTTTGCTCTTCATAATTAGAAATTTAATTTTAGCTTTTAACTATAGCTGCTATTTTACTCGCGGTGTTGTTTATGTGGTTTCTGGATTTCGGAATTTCACACACCAGAAAACTTTATTTAGAAAGGGACTGATATTCTCAGACGCGTGGTTATTATCTCTGCGGTCCGGGTTAGAATTAACACTGATAGTCATTAAACTTGGCTCAGGTTACATCGCGAAAGATTTAAGTCTTTAAACTCGCGTCCAGCTTCTGAATTAACTCAGTCTTAGCTACCAAGATAATTTACTCACTCAGCTAGTTTGTAATGTTTCTCTCCTTGTCCTCCAAATATTGGAAATAATTATCCAGAAGATAATTTGATTTTCACTGGAGAGAGGTAACATCCCTTCCTTTATCACTCGCGGTCAGCCATCTTGTATATCTAACTTCCTTGTTCTATCCCCTATTATTGGCAAGATGGCGCTTGGTCAACCAGTTCTAGCTGGTTATTTTCTAGCCTAAAATGCTCAGTCATGGTGATGTCACTGTGTGGGGGAAGGTCAGAAAGTCGCGTCACAAGAAAAATAACAGTATGCTTACCTGTGTGTGTGTGTGTGTGTGTGTGTGTGTGTGTGTGAGTGAGAGCGTGCGTGTGTGCGTGTGTGCGTGTGAGTGTGC
>JAQFXX010000183.1:0-10083 GCA_034693985.1 Nemasoma varicorne
GAATAGAACATGGACCTATTTGTTAATTTTCTCAATTAAGAAAAAATTAGTGCAATTTGATGACATCATTTCTGCCTCAAGAAAAATTAAGATAGAAAAATTAAGTAAAAATTATATGTGAAGGCAGCATTAGTCTTACAATACAGTTTCTAATTAGATGTGAGTGAAGGTATCCGATTTTCTGGTTGGCTACTTTAGAGTTTACTATATGTAGATACAGTTGATTGGGTACGTACGTGTCTAGTAATGGAAATTACTCGATAACTGTAGAGTGAAACAGATGGAAATGGGGTTGTCCCATTGACATATTTGTATCATTCCCAGCAAATATCTCAGAAATCTTATTTTTAAATTATTCTGTATTTTGTTTATATCGTATTATAGGATATACATCCTTTGAAAGTCAAATTGAAATTCTAAAAAGAAAATTATTCCGAGCCTAATCTCGAGAAGTTTTTGAAAGTATTAGCATACTATATGGGATGAGGTATCGATTAAGACCTTATGTGAGATACACATCTATCTACTTGGAAAGATTTCTGCTTCTAACGATTCTTGGATTAATTTAGTACTTATATATTAGTAAAAAATGTTTTAATTAAATTGTCTTTTATTTATTTATTGGGTAATGCAAATTCACTTCATTCGGGGAATTAAACTGTTTACCTTCTTCCGGTGCATTTTCATCCCTTACTCAGGCCCTACCTAAAGAAATCTATAAATGACTGGGGTAGATTTGAATAAGCCCTTTATCATACATATTATAGGCTGTGTATATACAATAGAGAGGGGCGTATGTTATATTTATTGGACGGTCATCTTTCGGATGATGATTGCTAACTATTTTAGAAAAAGGTAAAATTTACCATTTATCGATTTATAATAGATATAGGCTGGATAAAGGTAAGGTCTGCTGCTAAATTCAGTTTATAGGCATAATAATATTAATTCGATTGAGCAGTTCTCTATGTTAGGCAAAATGCAAAAAAGTATCAGGAATGTCCGCATGATTTTCAAGAGAGTTACTCTGTATAGGGTATATCGTGTGGAATAATTGCTCGCCTACAACTTTCGTACAAAATTGTGGAAGTCACATCCATTTATGGGAAGCATTAAGTCTTTTTGTCTTTATTTCTCACTCAGGCAATTTTGTCCGATGCATAATGAAAGCCATATATCAAATACGCGAGGGTCGTATAGAAAGTAATGCAAAAGTGGCCATAACTTTTTTATTAACAGACTTCAATGGCTCTGATTGCACGTGTGGTTAGAGTAGCTCTTACTCTACAGTAAGTCTAGTAGTTTTTTTCGGAAATTGCGAGTAATTAATGGATGCCGAGCAAAAACAGCAGTGCTGTCATTGAGTTGTTGACACTGGAGGGATGCAGGTTGACCAAAATCAGCAAATGGTTTCAGAATGATTGTTGGGATAAAATTATTAACAAACACAATGTGTACCAGTATCGTAGACCAACCTTGCATTGGCTGTGAATGGCTTAACCTGTTTTGCCAAACAGGATTTGACTATTGGGTTGATCTTGGTGCATGAGGACAACCAATGTAAATGGAGGGACATAGTTCTGTAGAGGAAGAGTTATTCTTCACACATGTAATTTGAATGCCCTATTCTTATTAATAAATGCTTTGTCCGCGTAAGCATTACTTTCGGTAAGACCCTCGTATATATGTATGATCAAAGTAGATAATGAATTTTTAATTCACGTAAGTATTAGCTATAAGCTGCATTCAGAGACCTTGTATCTCACATTTCCGAAGTGAATAGAGCTAATACACTAAAACCATCAAAACTGCCTCAAGTTATCATAAATATTACCCCTTCAATTATTGCTGTTGTTTGATGTTTGGATTTTTGCTTGGATTTTTAAACAAATAATCAACTTCTGATAAGATTCAATTTTTAAATCTTGGCGGATCAGAATTTGGTTCTGGTCTAAAATTTTATGATTGACATCTTGAAACATATGATTTAAATATTAATATAAGTTAAACAAAGGCTAACCACAGATTTAACTGCATTGTAGCATGTTACCACAAAACATGATTTCCACCCTGAATGCCGCCTAGTAGGATTTTTCAATAGCCAGCTGAGAAGGCATAAAAAGATAAGAATTGTGTGATAATGAAATTTAAAGGGATCATTCATCCAGAAATTCCGCAGTTACGGTCCAACCAACCAAAGGTTTTGTAATTTCTACTGTGCTGCCTGTGATCCCCTGAATGCGGCATTCTCAACATTCAGGAAAGAATCTCCCACTTCATTGATGACCTAAACATCATGGTTAAATTAAATTTCTAACCATTTTGGATAGTCTTCCGGTCAAATGGATGAAACAACACTTTTGCTAGTGTTCACTTGCAGTTTCAAAAATTCTAAGCATTTAAAATAAATATCTCACCAATAATTTCTAACAAAAACATTCTGGTTTTCACAATCTTTTCTGAGTAAAGATCTTTGATACTACTACATATTGACTGTAGAATTAAGAATAGATCGCAGCACTATAGATATTAGATTGTATTTGGGTGGACCATAGCTTGGTACAGTTGTTGAGAAAAAGAGCCCTTGATGGGGCTGATAAGAATGTCCAAGTAATCCCATTCCCTTCCACCCTCATTAAATCTAACTACATGAGGTACACCCTGTAATGGACATTTAAAAATGGTTTTTAAAGTTTAGAACTTTAGAGTTTAGAAATTTTTCCCTGGAGACAACATTCTGGTTGTCAGGCTAATTTTAAGACAGGGTGTTTCTAAAACTGGATTATCAGTGGTCAAGTCAGAAGGAAAAGTATGGCACGCCAAACCATGCCTTTTCAGTTAGCAAAACTAACTGCTCTCTGTTGTGTTGGCTAAAAATCAACTTCATTGTGCAGGGTGAGGCACAATCGATTAAGCGGTTTGTAGGAGACACCGCTCAGACTGTGGTGGGGGCTGGAATGAAGGTGCATCTGGTCCTCGATCTGGTCTAGCTTACTGTGTTCCTGTCGGTCACCCCATTTCAGTACCCAACATTGTACAGACCAGAGAACAGCAAGGCTGTTTATTTAGAAAACTACAAGTCTGTGGTCTAGCCGCAATGATCTGTGGGGTGGCTGGTGCCGTCCCCAGTTTTTATCATTCGTGGTTTCTTTCTTTGGGATATCTGAAGGAGAAAGTGTTCAAACATTGTCCTCACATTACCAGAGTTGAGGGAGCGGGTTTTTAAACAAGTTACTGCCATCTCTCTCGATATGTGTTGATAAACTGCACAGAACTTTAGAGAATGTCTCCAACAGTGTGTTGCTTGCCCCCTTAGGGACTGCTCAATCGGATTTGCCTCACCCTGTACAATATTTTTTCTACATCTCAAGATGAGCAGTTTTGCTGTCTGTAAATGAATGCACACAAACCTTTTCTTAACTTAATCTAATTCATCTAACTTAATCTTATTTGCATATAGCAAAACTATTTAACTTGATGTGAAAGAGTATATAAAGTTTGCAATATTAAAATAAGATGACGTATGGGGGATGTTTAGACTTTACAGCACAGCTCTGTTTTTAAAATGTGTTATAGGGTGAACTTTAGTCTGAAAATATTCTTCCACATAATGCCGATTTTAAAGAGTACAACAGCACCATTAGTGAGTGAGTGAGTTTCAGTGCATCACCCTACAGTGTGTACTCTTCTTGAAAACCAATTAGTCTTTCAAATTCGTACAAAACAAACATGCTGATTAGCATGTCTGATTACCTGGAACCTTAGAGACCAACAATAGTACTATTTACATCAGAATTCATCGCGAGCTTATTTCCACTGAGTCATAGCTAACGTTGTTTTCGTGATGCACGGGGGGTCAGCTCTTCCAATTCTGCTATTAGTTTGTAGGGTATCACCACAAATTGGTCACCTGTGATCCGATGATATTCACTAACTGGTTGATTTAGCACCACTTGATGCACATTCCTCATATTATAATATGAACAAGGGGTGCACCTTTAATATATACATTGCGAGTAACGAGGCACCCAAAATACTGTTTATTATCCTGCTGATGGGTAGCCTCATCATTGCAAGTCCTCTATTGCACATGTCCTCTTCGCAGAAGCACATGTGACCAATTTGATTGCTTTCATACATACAGACATGGTCCACCATAAACAGATTGATTTGAATCTTCTGCGTACAAGTTCGCCAAACAGATTCGTAGGCTAAAAGTAAATGAAAAGATATAGTTCAAGTGAAAATGAACAGCCTCTACCATAACAAAGAAACATCAAGTGCTCAACAAAGTTGTTTTACATGGTAGGGTTCCAAAGGCTAAGGAAATTGTAGGTTTATAGTTGTTAATTTCTTCTATTGGTTTTTCAATTAGGGGACCCTCTCCACCAGGTTCTCTGATGAGACTGCTCCATGCCCTAGCTATGCCTCAAGTTCTCTTATGTGACTGCTCCTACAGACCCTCTTGCCCCCATGCCCTCTTATGGGACTGTTAAATTCCTAAACCCTCTCTCCAACACCTCTCTTATTCGACCATTTATAGACCCTCTCCCCCATGCGGATTGCCCTCTTATGTGATGGTTCCTAGACTCTCGCTCCACCATGTTCTCTGACGAGACTGTTTAATGTCCCTATGTCTTAAAGGGGCAGTACCGTCAATGTTTTCCTGTAAATTTTTAAAATCTGCAATCTTTTTTGTCCGCAGAAATATATTTACTTCTTTTACTGAACATACCACTGTCTTGGAAATAATTTGTAGACCTGTATTATGGATGGCACCATTTTAAAAACCCTATTCATTAGTACAGTAGACACAATGGCGTCAGTGCAAGCCAGGGTACTGGTTGACCTTCACACCGCGTGATAATGTGGCGTCATTTCGGCTACTATTATCAATGTGATTGACATTCAAAGATGGTGCCATTCAAAATGAATAAAAAGACCAGTTCATCAATTATTTTCAATAATATGGTATGTGTTAGAAACAAAATAAATATATTTTTGCAAACTGCAAATATTGCAGATTTAGAAAATAGACAGGAAAACCTTTAAGGAACTGTCCCTTTAAGTTCTCTTATGTGACTGTTCCTAGACACTTCCATAATCTCTCATGTGACTTTCCTAGACCATCTACCCCACACTTATTCTAGAATAAGACCACATCACCATTTCGGTCAGGTGTGATGACCACATCAAATAGTATTTTTGATTTGTGGAACCATAAAGACACAATGGTTTGAGAAGGAAATACTAACATGAAAAGCAGAAAAGTGTAAGAAGAAGAATACCAGAAGTGGGGACAAATAGTTCATTCAATTGAATTCAACTAAGTACCCCACAGTTAGCACATGGTAGGGAGGCACTCTGCCCATCATCACGAGGGATCGAACTCCCTCGTCAGTAGCAACTAATACTTTAAACATCATTGACAATCTGGCAGCCCCAAGCTGTACCATTTCTGAATCCCATGCCAGTCTACTTTTAAAGGATATCAAATTGGTGCACAATATGCCAAAACACTTTCTATAATGAATTGCTCTAAGGCCTAATCTTCGGAACCCTAAAAAGCTCAAACACATCTTTATACACATTCATACATCTTCACATTTAAGTAAATAGCTTGTTTATGAATACTTACGAGTTCCCTTCATCCTGACAATTTTAACGCAACATCCTTCGCACCTTTCCAATTGGGGTAAGTCCCTTTGATGCAAAGTGAAGTTAAATGGATCTGCACATCGAGCATCGGTGCGACTGTCACACTCGTAACAATAAACAGACTGAGCTAAAATTACAATAGCACAAAAATAATAGTTGGTTGCACAGGATTTACCAGGATCATTGTTGATTAAGAACTGCTATTTTTTGTAATTTTCTGGCAATTTATTAACTCTGAGTAAAATTCCCAGCTCGTAGCTCGAGGCTAGACTAGCACACACCTATGGAGCAGCCAGCTGCCATTCATGGTTTCTGTTTTTTTTTATGTTTTTCTGAAAACCGTTAAGCTAGGCCAGGATGCAACTTGGATAAGCCCAGGAGCTCAGGCTTGGTTAAGATTACACATGCCCTTACATTCTTTTATCCCATTAGTGCACTTTTAACTACAGTTACATAATCAAGCTGTGATTATTCCTAAGAATTGTTTTCCAGCTACCCATCCTAAAATTCACTGTAGGGGTAATTGTGTGAATATTGAGGAATTCAGTGTTTTTTACATATTACTAAATCACTTTATTTATCCACTTTGTGCTCTCGAGCTGAGGATTTTCAGCCAAAGGATAATGCTATAATAATTGTTTTCATTGTTAGGTTAGATTTAGTCTAATAAAACTTAACCCTCCAAGGATTTAAGTCTGAGGTGCAAAAATGGTGTAAAAACAATGAATGAAAACAACAATTAACAGTGTACATGGGGTTGAAAAAACAAGCATGCGGCAAAACAAGAGGCAAGCAAAATGCAAGATTGCATGTGGAATATCTCAATTTAGCCTCGACTAAATGCAATGTATAACATTATGCTTTATTTAGTGTTTTCTTTATAATTGTTTATGTACTTCCTTTCGATATCACATTCAGCATAGATTTTTGGGCTGGCAAATGTGTTTGAGGGATTTCTACTTTTGAATTAAACAGTGACTAAGTTGTAGCATTGAAGAAAGTTTTAATAATGCTTATCTGTAACCAACTACAAAAAATCTTATTCTTCTTTACTTCCTGGTCACTACTATTTTCAGCCAAACCAGCCCTGCACACTGATCTCTATAGTGTCTGCGGCCTGGAGGAAAACATCTTCATGAGCAGACATCTAGAAGACATCTAGGCTTTCCCTCCATAGAGATCAGTGGGCAAGACTCAAGACTGGATGACCTTAAAATAGGGAGAGCTGTTTTTTTTAGTGGTGGCTACAGGCTGGATGACTTAAAAAGGTGTGTACCAGGAGGTGAGAAGAACTGGTTTTCTTAGTGGTGGGTTACAGATAAGCATTATTAAGTATTATTTTTTCACTAGAGATTGTGATAACACTTAGTTTATTCACAAGGAAAATAATTATGTCAGATATGACCTCACTTTTTGTTAAAAGGTAAATTAGTCGTGTATTTGTATGGCATTTGTGAAATAGTCATTCTAATACTCACTGTGCATACCTTCACCAATGGTGGACTATATGTTTAGTAGTATGCACTAAACAACCTGCACCAGATTAACATGGCAGGTCTATTCAAAACTGGTGCAGGTTGTTTTGTGCATACTATACCTGCATATCTTAATCTCTTAAGATCATTTGTCCAACTGTTCTATGTCACTTTTAAATGCAAATAAAAGTGTTGTATGATTGATATGTCTATCAATACCATTGAGGATTGGCTTTGTCTCGCACGGTCTTTAGTTCAGGGTGTTTACCAAGTCCTAAAAGTCCTAGATAAATAAATAAGTCGTAATAGTGTCCTTAAAAGAATGCAGAAGTCCTAAAAAATTCTTCAGTTCTTAGTTATTGGTACTAATTTTAGACCAAGAGTAGGTATTTTAGAAATCACTTTTAGAAATCCTGGCATCCGTTTAATTCAACTCAGTGCCATACAGTCAGCAAGTAAATGTGTCACCCCAACTATTTGGGATTAAACTCACGTGTCATTAGTGATTCTAAACGGTATTGTTCAATTGAATTGCTAGCAAATATGAACTATGAATGCTATTCCATCATGTAATAGCATGCAAAAAGAAGGACCAATAGTAAGTGTCCGTTTTAGTGGTCGAGCAACCTGGACCATAATTTTACCTGTCTGTATCTTCAAGGATCCCATTCTTAAATACATACCATTTCAGTTGCACTCGCAGCATACTGGTAATTGGCTTAGAAAATCAATACTCATTTTACATTGAGATGGCCAGACGTTTCGATGTTACCTGCTCTCCCGTTGGTCAAAAATGGTCACATGCCCTTCCATAGACAATGTAAGAGAGTATGAAATCTCAACTGCTTGCCATCTCAAGGTGGAATGAACTGCATGAGAAGGTGAGGAGGCTGGATATCACATATTTCTTATGGAATAACTCGTTAGCTAGGTTAATCTTGTTTTGAACAGCCCATAATTGTATGATTTTTTTCGGTCCAGTTTCTATCTGTCTGTCTGGCTTTCCACTTTGGATGCTTTTGAAAAATGTTCAGTTCAGTACCCTACAGTCAGCTAGTAAATGTCATTTGGCAGGGACACACATGCCAAAGCTAAGATTTTTTTTTAAAAAAACTTAATTTATTGGTTAAAAAAAATATTCGAACCATATGACAGTTCATGTGCTAAGCCATCTTAATGTGGAATGAATTATAGAGACTGCTGAAATAATTTAGTTAAATATCATGGATCAATAGAAAGGACAATTTCAAAGAGGGGGGGGTCATCTTCTGCTGGGTCAAAGGTCAAGCGGTTAAAAGTAAACTGCCTGTATCTCTATTCACATCATTCATATGAGTTCCTCGTGTCTAAAACATTTATGATTAATAATTAATAGCTTAATTTAGAGTGTATAATAATGGAATGGTGTGTTCTAAATGAATCAATGCCAAAATATTTGTACTGAATTAAAGGTCATTTAATTACCTTGTCCGCTTAAATACTGCCTGCCTATAAAAAAGGATATTTAACCTTTTTAACAAATTTGGTAATTTGATCCAATGAATTATGAAGCAAAGCAAATACAAGGCTGAGGTGCAATATAGCTGAGGGTGTATAGGCCTGTTCTAATTTAGGACAACTACTGAATTCAAATTCATTCCACTTTTCCACAAGGAATATGGTATATATATACTGTAGATATTGTATCTATAAGATGCATTGTGGATGTACTGCAAGCCCCTGATTCAATGCAATTCAATTCAAATGAACTTCACATTATTTTGTGACACGTGTCATTATGCATGCATGAGGAACTCCCATGCATAACAAAACTAACATCGCATTTATATATATAATACAGGGTGGAGCCAAAATATATTGTGAGTGCATGACTGTATTTATTATTCCTCAACCACAAACTAATTCACTTCAAGTTGGTGTTTATAATATCGCTCTTCCATCCTCGGATTTACTTTCCCGCCTACATTTTTGTCAGTTGAAATTTCAATTGTTTTTCATGACAAAAGATGGCGCTAGCTCTAATGACAAAATATATTTTATAGGAAAAGTTATAGTTTATTTTGAACTATTCTTAACTGTTAATGAAAATAGTCCTGGTAATCTATAGCCTGTACAAGAATACTATAGACAGCTCGGTTGGGATACATAGGTATGTTAGGGTTATTATATTAAGGGATATAACGTAAAGGTGGACTGACAGTATAGTGACGACACGAGTGCTGGTCATCTCAGTGTGGAATGGATTATCAATTTAACTTAGGATTGTAAAGAACATATTGCATGCACGAATGATTTTAGATAAATAATATTAATAGATTTTTTGGTACAAAAATAGTTATTCCAGATTTTTAAATCATTTTCTATAGGCTGTTCAAAACAAGATTAAGCAGGGAGTCATACTAGGTGTATGACAGCTAGTAAATGTCACAAGGTAGAAAGGTGATTCCCTTATTCAAGATTGGTTCTCCCACTTAATTCATGACTTAAACATCATTGTTAAATTGAGCTCCTAACAATACCTACTCCCTAGCCAAGCTACCTTCTGCCCACCATCTCCTCCTTTTTGGATTGATATTGTTTGGACAGCCTATAGGTATGTTTTGCTGTAGATAGAAGTGGTTACGATACTCTACTATCAGCCGATGGACCTAGGATCAATCCCCACATTTTATCTACAGTATCTGTCACCATGGGGAAATACAAAATGGCCTTACATTTGGTATCCACTTCAGTAATTAAAAAACAAAATTCTTTTTTTGATGGGTGGTGGGCATTTCTCCCCAAAAACCAGTTGCCCCAGCCCTTCCTCCTTTAAAACTAATTACAAATACCATCCCTTCCAAAAACCAGTTCCCTTAACCTTCCCTCCTTTCAAACAAGTTTCAAATCCCACCTTCTATCGAAAACCAGTTCCCCTAACCTTCCCTCCTCTAAAACTAGTTTAAAATCC
>JAQFXX010000184.1:0-10081 GCA_034693985.1 Nemasoma varicorne
ATCTTCATTTTCAAATTGACCAGCGGTCTGTCGTCACGCTGATAATTAAAACACTTTACATTCACTAACTGGTTAGGATTTGCGCGTGGTTATGTATCACTGAGAGGGCTCGGTCCATGTCCATCCTATATGCCTACCATTGTTTTATGCGGCCTGGTTAGGATCTTCTATCCCAATTGACTAACTGGTTAGGATTTTCCACCACCATTGACTAACTGGTTAGGATTTGTATTTTATTGACCAAGTGACGACACTAAAAGCTTGAGGAATGGGCTCCGTCTTAGGATTTTGGATTTGTGTCCGTTTTATGCTGCTTGGTTAAGATTTTCTCCTGCAGGGGACAAAAATACTCCGATATATACTACTTAGTTAGGATTCGGTACATCATTTGGTTAGGATTTGTTTTGGAATTCCTTGAAGTTTTGCCATATATTCACGACTCGTTTGTAAAATGTGCTTTAATTGTATACCTGTTTAGGGTTTCTCGTACTATTTATTATCATCAGATAAGCTATTTATGCTACTTGTTTAGGGTTTTGTGATTTATACTGTCCTATTGCGGCTACTTTTGAATTTTCTTCTGATTGTAGGACACTACATGGTTAGGATTTTCTCGAAATCTTGCCAGTTTTATGTGCCGTTGCTCATCAAAGGTGCATTGTGTACATAGTTAGGATTTCAATGAAATTTAGCCATATTTACACGCACTCGCTTTTAAAATGTACTTTACCTGTTTAGGGTTTCTCGTACTATTTATTATCAGATAAGCTATTTATGCTACTTGGTTAGGATTATGTGATTTTCACTGTTTTATATTGCTGCTATTTTTAAATTTTCTTCAAATTTTAGGACACAACATGGTTAGGATTTTTTCGAGATCTTGCCAGTTTTATGTGCAGTTGCTCGTCAAATGTGCATTGTATACATAGTTAGGATTGCAAAGAAATTTGGCCACTTTTACACACACATGCTCGTAATATCTGCATTTTATTCCTAGTTAATATTTCTCTTACCACCTTTTTATGCTATTTTATTCTACCTGGTTAGGATTTTGTTTAATTTTGCCTTAATTTCAACATTTCTCGAAAGAAGTCTCTTTGTAGCTCCTCCCCTTAGCATCTATAACCAAGCCCCTCCCACCCGACCCTCTTCCTTGGTTAGGAATTCAGGTGTCAAGTATTTTTTAATTAGTTTTTTTACCTCAGCCTTTTTGACCTTTAAGTATATTTTTCCCCTTTAGTAAGTTTAAGATTTATTATTATTATATTTTTCTCGGCATATTTTTATCTTAAGTTTGTTATTTTTGTTTTCAGGTGGCGCCACCTACATCCCACCATCACGACCACATGCTCGCACATGAGAAGCCCACGTGAATTCCGCACGTGCAGACAAATATTTCAAAATTTCAAAAAAAAATGGAACGGAAAAGCGTGCATCGGATGCCGGGTGAGTCAAAAATCAAATCTTTATCTCTATCTTATATAGCCTAAGGTTGGCCAGGAAAAATGTTTTGAAAACGTCAGGGAAAACCTGGAAAAGTCAGGGAATTAGAAATTGAAAGTTGTGTGGCAATCCTGTTTAAGGTTGGTCAGGGAAAATGTTATGAAAAGGTCAGGAAAAACTTGGAAAAGTCTCGAATTTCAAATTGAAAGTTATGTGGAAATCCTGTTAAAGGTTGGTCAGAGAAAATGTTATGAAATGGTCAGGGAAAATCTGAAAAAGTCAGGGAATTTAAAATTAAAAGTTATGTGGCAACCCTGTTGAAGGTTGGTCAGGGAAAATGTTATGAAATGGTCAGGGAAAACCTGGAAAAGTTAGGGAATTTGAAATTGAAAGTTATGCGGCAATCCTGTTAAAGGTTGGTCAGGGAAAATGTTGTGAAAAGGTCAGGGAAATGTTATGAAAAGGTTAGGAAAAACCTGGAAAAGTCCTGGAATTTAAAATTGAAAGTTATGTGGCAATCCTGTTAAAGGTTGGTCAGGGAAAATGTTATGAAAAGGTCAGGGAAAATGTTATGAAAAGGTCAGGGAAAATGTTATGAAAAGGTCCGGGAAAACCTGGAAAAGTCCTGGAATTTGAAATTGAAAGTTATGTGGCAATCCTGTTAAAGGTTGGTCAGGGAAAATGTTGTGAAAAGATTAGGAAAAACCTAGAAAAGTCCTGGAATTTGAGATTCAAAATTGTGTGGCAGCCCTGTTATATATAGGGTGCGCTTCAATTGCATTTGGTTGTTGGAAGGATGGGAGGGTAGAGTTCAAAGGTCAACCTGTTTCCCCCCCTGTTACCCCCCTCTGGTGGTGACTCGTGTTCCTGATTTTAAATCGTTACTTAATTCGTGTCAAGAATGGGGTTTCTGTTGGTTGTTTATGATTCTAACATCTGTTCGTCCCCAGGGGGCGCCCATATGGAACCAATAGAGGAATCCCCCTCAATTGTATTGTACTATATAAGTGCAATCGGATCGGATTAAGGGAGGAAAGGAGCCTTAAATATGCAAATGACGGTGGCGCCCTCCAGTTGTCATTTGCGGTCAATTGATATAGCCTTTTTGCTGGTTGGGATTAATTTTGTTTTGCCGTTATAAGATTGATTCGTATTGAAAATGGGTTCTGTAGTTGTTTCCGCACCAGTGACCTTTCACCCCTGACCTCCCTTGTGTGGCACGTGTCGATATTGTCCCCCCTGCCACCAGGGGGCTTTGTCGCAGCACGCGCCTGTCTTGCGCCGAAAATTCATCGGGAGTCGAGTAATGTTTTTTGAGTTCGCGGACAACCTGTAACAGCAGCACATGCACGCGCTCCTTCATTCCTCCCTACCCCACTTTTTATCTCGTGCATTTGTTCCATTTTTCTTTGTTTTCTTTTTCATTTTTTCCACGTGCATTCCAAATGTTTTATGGCTCACGTGCTACCATTCCAATTTCTTTTCCGTTTGCACGTGCGCTCCGAAAACATTCCACAAAATGTTCCATTTTTTTGGAAAAAGCTTATCTCACGTGCTGCCATTCCAAATCGCAGGGTTTGCACGTGCAGGACATGTGCTGGGATTTGAAATTTTTTTTTGTTGAAATTTCGGTAAAATATGAGGAAAAATCTTAAAATTTAAGAGCAAAGAAAGTATAGTTTTTGTTTGGTAGTGCCGCCCTGGTGGCAGTTAAAAAAAGGCAATAAAGCCCTCTCTCTCTCTCTCTTGTTTGCCTTTGGATGAAATTAGGGGTGTAATTTGTTTGTTGTTGGTGTGGTGGCGCCACTTAAGTTTCATGAAAATTGCACCAAAATATATAATCAAGGATCGTAAATTTCAAGTTGAAAAAACAAAGAAAATGAAGATGTCTTTCTTATGAGGGAAGCAATTATATTTTCGTTGCTTAGTTTAGATAAACATCGCAGTAATAATAGGGGGCGCCACACGTGTTATTATTATACTTTGGCAGAAATAAGAAAGAAACAATTATTAAAGGTGATTTATGAGACGGGAATTTTTGAAATGCCTTACTTGACTTACGGGCTAGTAAGCAGCTTTTTATAGCAACGGGTAAAAAAATTGTAAATCCTAACCAGGTTATCAATGGACTTTGTACTGACTTACAGTAGGCCTATATGGAGAAATGCCTTACTTAACTAAGGGCTAGTATGTAGCTTTTTATAGCAACGGGGGAAAAAAATTTGTAAATCCTAACCAGGTTATCAATGTACTTCGTACTGACAGTGTATGGAGAAATGCCTTACTTAGCTTAGGGCTAGTAAGCAGCTTTTTATAGAAAGGAAAAAAAATTTTAAATCCTAACCAGGTTGGGCAAATCTGGTGGAACTATCCATTGATTTTAGCTCATAACGGAAGGTTTTGGAGTTGTTGCAAAATCCTAACTAAGTTGTGATGCCTTTATTGCATTGAACGTATGTCAAAAGTTTTCTGAAATATTTGCATCCTAACCAGGTTGTTGTAGATATTGATTGATTCTTGTTAATAACTGGAGTTTTGGGAATGGGTGCAAAATCCCAACTATGTTGTGATGCCATAATTGCATTGAAAGTATATGTCTTAAGTTTTCATCCTAACCAGGTTGTGTAAATCTGGTGGAATTATCCATTGTTTTTAGTTAATAACTGATGGTTTGGGAATTTTGTCAAAATCCTAACTAAATTGTGATGCATTTATTACTTTGGGTATGTCAAAAGCTAACCAGGTTGTGTAAATCCATTGATTTTAGTTAATAACGAGTGTTTGGGAAATTTTGTGGAATCCTAACCATTGTAGAGAGATGACCAGTGGAGAGGAATCTATTTGAAAACTATTAGTCTTCCTAACTAGGTTGTGGAAATGTCATTGAGATATTCATTGATTTAAGCTAAAAAAACTGATGTTTTAGGGGAAATGTTGAAAAATCCTAACCAAGCTTTGAGTTTTGATGCATTGTGAACGTTGCAAATATATATTGAAATTTTTCAAGAAGGTTTAAATCCTAACTAGGTTTTGATAGTATGGGTGACATGTTCATGTTGCAAATATATATTGAAATTTTCCAAAAAGGTTTAATTCCTAACTAGGTTTTGATAGTATGGGTGACATGTTCACTGATTTGAATTGAAAGTTGTATTTTTTGGAAAATGCTGTAAAATCCTAACCACGTTGTGTTATTGGGTCGAAACATCCATTGCGTTGAATTGAAAGCTGGGGAGCTTTCCGTAATATTTCTAAGTCCTAACTAGGTTTCTTCAGTATGGGTAACATGTTTATTGATTTGATTTAAGTTGAAATTTGAATTTTTGGTAAAATGTAAATCCTAACTAGGCTGAAGCAATTCGTAAATAGTCGAAATCTATATTGAATTGAGGCGTTAAGTGGGAGTTTTACGGACAATTGCAAAATCCTAACTATGTTATAAGTAATAACAAAATTATTAGAATATTTTTCTGTGCGGAAATGTGGAGAATGGACATAAAAGTGGCGCGTGCCGGTGCATAATTCATGATGGGAGGTTCTAATTTGTCACATCCGGGGTTTTCTGCCGACCTTTGACCCCCGCACGTGAGGTTGACAATTTTGTTATGGAGGCCGGTTTTCTTTAAGCTGACAGTCGCGCCCATTGAGTTAACATTGAGTCGACTCTCAACTTTGAAAAAATGCACTTCAAAAAAAAATTTCAACTTTTTTTTTTCGCACCTGTGTCTAGTTGGGGCGAGTTGACCCCTATGACTCTCCACCCGGGGTGACCACCAGCGACGCCTGACGACAGGTTTATCCCCCCCTTAAATTACCCACTTTTAAAGCTCATAAATATACATCATATTTGGAAGGCGGGGGTCATAAGGTCAATTGAATTCTTGGATGCCAACGACATCTTGTGTCACACCCACGAAACAACATTTTTGTCAAAAAAGTTAAAAAAAAACTTAATTGTTTTCTAGTTTTTCTTCCCAAAAAATTAGGAAAATTGTTAAAAAATTAGGGATTTTGTGCAGTGGAAATTGAGAAGAAATAACCCCTTAAGGTTCTCATTTTTGGGGGCAAATTGACCATTCTTAAAGTTGTACTTGGTGACCAAAATTTTCTCTTTGAAGCCAAATAATTTAAAGAAAAAGTAATATTTTTTAAAAATGCACTTTTTTACCCCTTAGGGTTCTTTTTCAGGAAATTTTAAGAGAAAATCCCCCTTAAGGTTTTTGTAGGAGGCAAATCGACCAGTCTTAAGTATGTATACAGGGTAACCAGAAAGTTTTTGCTTAAATTTTTTATTATTTTAAACTTTTTTAACTAGGAAAATGTGAGGAAATATACTTTATAAACGTTTTTTACCACTTAAGGATCTGTTTCAGGGGGCTAACTGGCCATTCTTAAAGTTGTACATGGTGACCAAATTTTTTCCTTTTTTTTGCCAAATAATTTAAAGAAAAAGTTAAATTTTTTTAAAAGAACTTTTTTACCCTTTAGGGTACTTTTTCAGGGAATTTGAAGGGAAAATTTCCCCTAAAGTTTTTTTTTGGGGGGGGGGGGGGGGGCCAAATAACCCCCCCCCCCCCCCCCCCCCCAAATTGACCAGTCTTAAGATCGTATTTAGAGTAACCAAAAAGTTTTTGCTTAGAATTTTTTATTTTGAATTTTTTTAACTAGGAAAATGTGAGGAAATAGTTTAAAAACGCATTTTTCACCCCTAAAGGTTCTTTTTAGAGGGCAAATTTACCATTCTTAAAGTTGTACTTGGTGACCAATTTTTTTTTCGTGTTTTGCCAAAAAATTTAAAGAAAAACTTTAAAAACGTATTTTTCCCCCCTTAAGCTTTTTTAGGGGACAAATTTACCATTCTTAAGATTGTACAGGGTGCCAAGAGTTTTATCAATTAGAAATTATCTTTTTGAACTAAATTTTTTTTAGGAAAATGTTTAAAAATCCATTTTTTATTATGTAGGGTTTATTTTCCAATAGAAATAGAAATTGAGGGGGATTTTCCTATAAGGCTATTTTTCAGGGGGCAAATTGACAATTCTTAAAAGGTTGTCCAGGGAGCTTAGAAAGTTTTAGTTCCAAAATTGGCCTTTTTTAAATTTTTTAACTAAAAAAGTAGAGGAAAATTTATAAAAGTTCATACTTTTACCCCTTAGGGCTCTTTTTAGGGGAAAACTTGACAGTTCTTAAGGGTGTACAGGGTGGCCAGAAAGTTTTAGTCAATTTTTTTTTTCCTTTTTTGCTAAAAATTGCACTATTTACCCCTTAGGGTTCTTCATGTTTCTTTTGTTGTAAGGAAAATTTAGGATAAACTTTCCTTAAGGTCCTTTTGTAGGGGGCAAATTGACCATTCTTAAGATTGTATACAGTGTGACCAGAAAGTTTTTGCTCAGAAATTTCTTCTCTTATTAATTTTTTAAAACTTTTTCTGGATGCCATTTTTCTCCCCTTAAATTTCATTCTATTTTTTAAAAATGAGGAATTTCCCAAAATGCATTGGTTTTGAGTTTACATCTCAATTTAAAGTTGATTATGATTATAGACTAAAAGAACCCACAGGAATGCAAACAGATTTAATAAAAAGCAAACATTTCAGGTAGAAAATTACAGGTTAAGTGGCTCCCCCTACGGCCAAAACCCCTAAAAAACGGGGAAAATCAGTTGTAAATCAATTGCTAATTGGTGGTGGTGTGTTTGGGCAGGGATTTTATGAGTGGCCCCTCTTTGGAAAGAAAATTTGCTGAAAATAAGATTACTTAATGTGTTTTTATGAGTGACCCATCCCTCTTCACCTTTTGGAAAAAAGCTGGGAAATATATTTTCTGATTGTCTATTATTTTATGAGTGACCCTCTTTAAATAGAAAATTTCCTAAAGAAGGAATTTAAAGGGCTTTATGAGTGATCCCATATGAGAAAGCTGAAAAAGTGGGTTTTTTTGACAGTACCCTAGCTCTTGCTCAGAGATTTTCTGAGTGGCCCCTCTTTTGGGACGAAAATTTGCTGAAAATAAGACTACTATTATGAGTGACCCTTCACCTTTTGGAAGAAATGCTGGGAAATGTATTCTTTGATTGTCTTTACAATTTTATGAGTGACCCTCTTTGAATAGGAAAATTCCTGAAAAAGATCAAAATTCTGAAAGGGCTTTATGAGTGATCCCTTTTGGGAAATGATAAAAGTAGCGGGTTTTTATGACTGCCCCCTTTTGTTCTTGTACCAACCATTTTGCATATGTGCACTTTATGACTGTCCCCTATTCTTTAATGTTCCTGTTTATCCATTTACCCTCACTTTTTTAAATTTGTATTTAATGACTGTCCCCTCATTTTGTTCCTGTCCATCCCATTTACCCCCACATTTTTCCCATTCGTATTTTATGACCATCCCTTCTATTTTTTTCCCTGTTTAGCCATTTACCCCTACATTTTGTATATACCCATTTTATGATTGCCCCTCTTTATTTTTCCCGGTCCACCCATCACCCCCACTTTTTTTCCATCCGTATTTTATGACTATCCCCTTAATATTTTTGCCTGTTTAGCAATTTACCCCCACTTTTTCTCTTGTTTTTTTTTTGCAACTAAAAGCCATTGCATTTTTGATGAGTCTCACTTTTTCGGGCATTTTTATTATCCAACCCCTCCAATTTATTTTACCCCCCACTTTTTTTATCCCCCTTTTTTTCTCCTCCCATCCCCGTGTCCACTTTTTCTTTATTTTTTCTTCATCACCAGATGGCGCTAACTTCCTGACTATTTATGATCGACCCCCGTTTGTTTTACCCCCCTCCCATCCCTCCCCCTTAACCCCCTTTTTTTCTTTATCCCACCCCCCTCTTCTCAAGTGTGGTTAATGAGACCAGAGAACATGATTTCTTTTGTGTTGAGTGGAATTTCGTTTAATCCACTTAAGGACAGCAAAGTGGGGGTAAATGGCGGCCCCTACTTTTTCCCCAAACCCCCTCTTTTCTCTCTTATCTCTTTAACCCCAACTTTTGATTGTGAACATATTGCCATTGCACTCCTTAATACCATTACAGGTAATACCCCTCCTTCCACAACCGCACATCATCGTCGTTTATCCCCCACAAATCCTTTTACCCCCACTTTCCCTTTACCCTCCTTTTCCTAAACCCCTCTTTTTGATTGACAGCAAAAGCGTTACATGAATTTTGAGTGAAGTCAAACTAACTAAAATGAATTATTTTCTTTATCCCCTTCTTTTTCTCTAACCCCCCTTTTTCATCCCCTTACCCCCTTTCTTCAATAAGGGGGTTAAACCCCCCTTAACTGCATCTAGCCAATATTATGAGTCTGAACATCATATTTCGGATATAATAGACTGTTTGAGGGGGGAATGGGATGTCAAAAGAGGGGGATGAAATGTGGGGGTAAATGGGGCGTCCATAAATTATAGGAACATGTGTTGCATTGACCACTCACTAAGGTCTTTGTAGAGATAGATATGTTCAGAAAGGTTTCTGGAAGTCTGAAAAATTTAGGCAATTTTGCAGGAAATTCCTGGAAATTTTTAGAAATTTCTGTTTTAAATATCTGAAGAAGGAAAATCCTGGAAATGTTTTAAAATTTTAATTAAAAGTTTCTGAAATTTTGCCGAAAATTTACCAAATTATTATTTAAGCTTTGGAAGGTCGGAGATTGTGGCCAAAAATTTAACTGAATTTTCTGTTTTTCCCCCCGGAAATTTAGGTATTTGGTAAATTTTTTGGAAAGTACTTAGAATTCTGGAAATTCTGACCTGAGATTTTCTTTCAAGATTTTTCTTTAAAATTTTTCCTGAAAAAACATGAAGTTTTGAAATGAAAACCTTGAAATATCATTGAAATTTTTTTTAATAATATTCCAAATTCCTTCCTCTGCTCTCGGGTAGAAATTCATGAAAATTCTTAAATTTTCCACAGAAATTTCCATTTTAAGATTTTTCTCCAAAAATTTTCTTTCTAAAGTAATTTTTTTGTAAAAACATGAAATGTTTTGAAAAGTCCTTAAAATTTCAAAATCTTTCCTCTACTTGCAGGGAGAAATTCAAGGAAATTCTTAAAATTTTAACTGAAATTTTCTTCTAAAATTTATTTTTTTTAAAGAATTTTCTTCTAAAAGCAAAATTCTTTAAAGGCCTGAAAGTTTAGGAAAGTAACTTAAAATTTCCTACAGAAATTTCAAAATTTTTCTCCAAGAATTTTCTTTTGTGGCAAAATGTTTGAAAAACATAAAAAAGTTCTTAAAAATTGCTGAAATAATTTTTTTATTCTCAAAATTTCTTGAAATTTCTCACTGAAATTTTCTCTTAAGCATGTTTGTTCAAAAGCAAAATTCTTAAAAAAACATGAAAAATTTAATAAAGTCCTTAAAAATTATTGAAAATTTTAAGTAAATATACCAAATTCCTTCCTCTACTTCTGGAGAGAAATTCTTAGAATTTCTGAAAATTCATTGAAAATTCCTTAAGTATTTTATGGTTGTTCCTCACATTTCTATATCTTTTTCTATCTGTATCAATATAACATTGAGTGTTGATATTCTGGGCTCTCTTGATGCCATTAATACCCACTTTTTGTATTACCCCTATTTTTTTCTACCCCCTCTTTTTTATCCCTCCTATCTCTTAACCTTCTAT
>JAQFXX010000185.1:0-10074 GCA_034693985.1 Nemasoma varicorne
CATTAATGGTATTGCAATGCAATTGTACCACACAACGTCATCTACCACAGTGCAGTTGTTGACTAGAATATGGCTGTTAATTGGCAAATTACTAGCTTACATCTTACTCAAGATATTACAGAGTGCATCCCTCTCTCGTTGGGGTTTTATCAGCTCACTGCTCATTCAGTGCTCATGTAACTGCTCAGAAGTGTAAAATTAGTTTGAAAATTAAACTACTATAAGCATGTTCATGCATTAAGGATGCAATGATAGTTAGACTTCAATAATAGGTTTAGAATTTGAAATCAAATTCAGACAAACTGTGCTGCTAGACGTGCTGTTACGAAAATCCTCATCATTTAGTAAAGGAAAATCCAAATAGCATCTGCTTGACAGTGCATCCAAAACTAGAATACCAGAAACTGTTTATTCCTTCTCCTGATAAAATTACCATTTAAAAAATATCTTAAATTTGATGTACAAATTATATCTTTATTTTATTCTGGATAATACAAATGTCGAAATGGGGATTTTAGTGCCAAAGAATAAAAAATTTAGAAATGGTATATCTAACAGCATAACTTGATCGAGCTATACACTCGGACTGAAAGTAAACAGTTACAGCTTTGGCAAATAGCTGGCAGTACAATCATCAAATTTCCCTGGATGTTTGTTCATAATATGTGCTTTCCAAAAAATAAGTTTCTAAACTTATCGAGTAATAAAAAACATCATTTTAGGGATTTTTAGGAAGGAATCCATGTTTCTTAAGGTGAAAAAATTGAAAAAAGTCAATGGGACTTTACGTCCCAGTTCGATATAGATATCTCTTTTGGTGGTATATTTTAGGCAGGCCCCAGTAACACGGTGATCAGCTGACCGCTTGTTTATAGAATGCACTGACCCTAGAAACCAAAAAATTCCCCCAAATTGAACATATGTTTGGCTATTTATAAGCTAGGGGGAACAAGAGGTAAATTCAAGATGATTTAATACTGTAGCTAGTGGTCGCAAAAGTGATGGTTAGCCAGTGTGCAACCACGGGGGTGGACCTCTGTGTCTTACAACGACAAACAAAAAGATGAATGGACAAAGAAATCCCTCCATAGAGTTGACAAGATTTAAGAATAAGTTTATAGGAAGGTACATCTCCATCCTTCAGGTTCAGGTGGGTGCATCCGGTTACTTGAAAGATTTATTACTACAAAACACAAAATTATATTTCCTGATTTCTCGTCCCCACTTTTATTTGGCTGACACTTGAATAGTTTTCCGAAAATGTTCCTAAATCTAACCTTCAGGGGCAAATGTCAACAGATTGGGGTTAGTAGAAAAACAGGAGAAATAAAGTAATCGGCAGAACCAGTAGTCAGACGGCGACCATTCATTTCCTACCAAAATTGCAGGGCCTAAAAACAAAGGGTCTGGCAAACGAAAGCGCCAAATTTTCGGACAACATAAAAACAACTCCAACGACATAAAAGTATCCCATTTGATCCTGAATGTACTTGTAGGTATACAAGTTACAGCCGCCATTACAAGGGTAAAATTTGTCATGAACTTGGAATACTATTCTGTCTATTCAACTTCTAGCCAAAATTGTTGTTAAGCACTATCTATACTTCAATAATAAATGAATATAACAATAGCATCTGCTTGGCAAATCATTCAAAACTAGGGATCAGCAACAACTAAGCAATCTAGCAGAAACTGTTGATTCCTTCACATGATAAATTTGCCATTTAGGAAACATCTGAAAATTTGATGTAGAAATTATATTCGCACACTACATGTATATACAATTTTGGGTAATGCAGATGCCAAAATGGGAATTTTATTACCAAAAAAAATACAGAATTTAAAAGTGGTATCTGACATATAAACTGTTCGAGTTACCCTTAGATTAACAGTAAATATCTAAGCAGCTTGTTTTTCCAAATATGTGGCAACACCACAGTCAGCAAATTAGGTTTACCTGGTTGTTTATGCAAAAAATGAGCATTTTCGGAAGAAAAGAACATCATTTTAGCAATTTTTAGGAAGGAATCTGTTTATAAAGATAAAAAATCGCTTACATCAGAGGAACTTTTAACTAATGCAGGAGAATTCCTGTTGACTGTGAGGTTACCCCCCGCCAAATTGTATATTATATGCTGACTATAAGGTACTGAGTTGAATTGAAAACAGCTCTAAATCTGACAGACATTCCTGTTAACAACCAACCAGCCCTAGAATCGACGAGTCAAAAATTCTGAATGGAACTTCATGTCCTTTATGGATGACCCTAAAATTGCCAGCATTTCTTTACCATCCTCTTTATCCTTAGTATTAAATCAACATGATGTATCGATGGCCCGAGGTCCAAAAACAGATGGACAATACATAATGGCACCTGTCCACTAAATTACGAATATAAACATCCATTCAAAATGGATGACAATTCATTTCTGAAGTAAAAAGGTAGAGATAAAAGATGATCATCAGTAGGTTACTAGTCGAGAATTTCAAATGGGGGAAAAATGTCACTAGGGCCAACTGGCCAAAATAATGCACCAGCTGACCGACCAGAGACATATGTGACTGAGGAAGACCCCATACCAACAGCAATACCGGTATGTCCACTGCAGGTGCATATGGGCAACTGAAAATTCACCCGGGTAGAACTTGATCAAAACTTGACAATAAGAAGGAAATTTGCAAAATCAAAATCAGAAACTCCCAAAACTTACTTCGAAAACTTCCAAGAGATAGTTTGGGCTTGTCAGAAATACATTTTAAAGGAGAATACTCACACTGAAAAAACATCGTATTAGAAAAACTAAAAATTGGAATCCATTTTGAATTATTAAGATGAGGTGCTACTTGCAAGAGCAGATTTTACAAAAACTCCTAAAAAATCATAAATTGTCCCTATAACGATAAAAAATAGTAATTTGTTTCCGGACAACATTAAGTTGATCGCTGTGAAATAGTTAAAACTCAAAATTATGCTTCTTTTCGGCAAGATAGATTTTGTGCTATGCTGCCTTAATAAAAGGACTGGGACATGAATAGGGATTGATAGATTTGGGCATATTGCTGTACTGTTTGCAGTGTCTTGCTTTGCAGGCCCCTGCCCTCTTTACCACATCAATTGGCCACTTTGGAGGGTGGCAGCACATTCGACTAACAGATAATTTTGATTTTTTTGGCCAAAAAATCAAAAAGAACTAATGTTAGGGTGTTAAACAATGATTTTTTTCGTTGGCATGCAGTTAGATTTATATAATCAATTCTGAAAGTAAGAGCATTAAAAGTTTTGCATGTCAGGGATCTCTTTAAATAAAACATTTTCCTTGCATGACATTAGACAATACTAACAAATTCGTGTCCGGAATACTGCATACATGAAGGTATTAGCCTACTGTGGTAGTAAATTTAAAAATTTTATGAATGGATACAACAAGGTTTGATGAATAGAAAGGAAAATAAACTTACGCAGGTGGGTGGATTACAAAAATTTGTTTTCCTTCAAACCCCAACCAAACCTAAAAATTCATTCAATAATTTCATCTTCCTCGGTAACTGAAAAACCTCTTTTTCTATCCCCCATTACAAGTTGCCCAATGAAACAATTTCCAAAATCACCGGCCAATGGCGACGCAGGGGCAGCGGAAAGGAATTTCACAAGATTATGTTAACTTTTTAGAAACTTTCATTTTGTCATATGCTTCCACATTGCTAAGTCGAACCGCATTACCGGCGACAGGCGAGGGAAAATTTGAAAGATTTTTATTTAAGTTTGAAATATGAATTTCAGCAACTATTTGTTAGATCTCACCAACACAATAACATTGGCCTTAATTGCAACAGTTTTTCTGCTTTTACTGATCATACTTCTTCTGCGACTTCGTATTTGCTTCACCAATCCGCAATCGTCGGCAACATGCGGCAGAGGCACAGGCAGAGCCCCTCCAGGACCCAAACCGTGGCCCATCTGTGGAAGTCTGCATATTTTGGCCCAGTATCCTACGCCCTGGGACGCCTTTGTCAGTCTTAGGTCAATATATGGTCAAATTTTTCAAATAAAATTGGGCAACAAGAACTGTGTGGTCATCAGCTCACTGGAGGCAATGCGGGAAGTCTTGAATAAGAAGGCAAACAGTTTCAACGGCAGACCAAACTTCTTGAGATATCATGCGCTTTTCGGAGGAGACAGAGACAGATGTAAGTATTGGAAGTTTTATATCAATTGGAAATATAGTACCTTATTATGTTATGGTACTGCCATTTTTAAGGGGGGGTTGGTTGGATTTTGAGGGAAAGTTAAGCATTTACGGCTATATGGCCATTCAAAGTTAAAAAGGAAGTAAGAATAGAATAAGAAGACAGTATAGTAGGAGGGAATAAGAACATGACCGACATTCTCAAGGTAATGTCCCAGCATTTGCCAGGAGGAACTTTGGAAAACCACGAAAACCAATTCAGGACAACTGATTTTGGGGGCTGAACCTTGCATGTCTCCCCATTGCCAGGCCGTGGAGTAGGGAAAAAGGGTGGGGAGTTTGCAATCGGGAATGCTTTCCCGGCATTTTCCTGGAACCAACTTTGGAGAACAAATAAAAATCAAATTCCGGACAGCAGACCTTGGAAATTTAACCCAGGTCTCCCCATTGCCAGATAGTGTTTGCATGTCAGCATTTGGAAGCCAGCTTGAGGCAGTTGGCTTTGGGATAACTCAAGCTCCCCCACACTTCAAAAAAGTTCATAGAAAATGGATGGTTGGTGTCTCTATCAGCTTCCAGATACATGAAATGTGATGCTTGTCATTGGAGAGCTTAATGACAATGGATGTTAATTTGCTGAAATCTGAATAAAAATGTGGCCCGGAAACCAAATATGTTACTGATATTCCTCAATTCCAAGAATTTCAAAGTCATGGTCTTTCTTCCATGATCAATGGGGGGATGAAACAAAACTGTTTCAATTGCAAGGTGTAAATTATGTCACCGCTATGTCAAAGGCAAATAGTTAACCTACAAACGGATGATGAGATGGCAATTTCCCCTAACTTTCACTAATTTGTTACTAGAGCGTGTGTGCGCACAGCATTCTTGAAGTATATCTGGGTTAGGGATTGTATTGGACAGAACAGATGGCACATTATGATCTGAAGAAGGAAATTTAACTAATGTTCAACAACCCCCCTCCCCTCAATGTTAAACCTAATGACATTTTTAGCAATCAAAAAAGGACAAATATAGTAAGCGCCCGTTTAAGCTTGCAGCTCGGTCAGGGGGTTTTAAAGGAGCATGCCTACTTCTCAGTGATTATTAGGTATTAAGACATTAGAAACTAAATTCGAATTAATTTGTAAATAAAATCAGTCATACATTCCAAAGTATAATTTCTCCAAACGTTCCCTTTTAAAAACCTCACCCTTATTATGTAGCATTTAGGATGTATCAGTAAGTTGGTAATTGCCTAAGACAAATCTGGCAGCCCCGCAATGCCCCATTTAAAAATAATGAGAAAGGCCTACAGTGTGACATGAAAGAGTTCCAAGTCAGTTCACAATATTCAAGAAGAGGCCAAACCAATGTATGTCCGGATCCACTTCATCATACTCTGATGAATCGATCCACAAAAAGTTTTCATTTACTAGCTAAAGTTCTGGGGAAATTGTAAACACTTCTTACAACTTGTTGCTTGTATTCAGAAACCCTGTTCGCAATAGTAAAATTTACTAGTTATGAAATGAATTTACTAGAATTGAATTATCAGTAGAGCATTTCACACAGGGTCCTCCAAACAAAATACCTCAACCTGTTCATTTTTTTCCTGTTATCTAGCTTTAGCCCTGTGCGACTGGTCCAAAATTCAGAAAATCCGGCGTCGCCTGGCCATTCCCTACGTCCTACCAAGGGCCAAAACAAATAACTACAACCAACTGGAAGCCATCATAGAGTCCGAACTGGCAGACTACGTGGACCGCCTGTCCAAAAAATGTTGCCAAAAATCCCCAAAACCCTCTGAATTCAAAACGCCCTTCAACAAACAGGACTTCTCACAGGTCTGCGCCAACATATTCTTCCGTTACTTCTGCAGCAAGCGCTATTCCTACGAGGATTCCTACTTCCAGAAGATGGTGCAACATTTCGACAGCATTTTCCAGGACATCAATGATGGTTTTGCATTAGACTTCCTGCCCTGGTTACTCCCATTCCACATCTTCCACTTGTCCAAGCTGTACTATTACGGCCAGTACATCCGAAAGTTCCTGATGGACACATTGATCACTGAAAGATCAAAGGACATCGTTGACCAACAGAATCCCAGGGATTTCCTGGACGCTGTCCTTGTTCGAACAAACGCCCAAAGGTTCAGCAAGAAGAAGCGCCTGACTAGCGACTACGCCTTCTACGAGGTGGAGGACATTTTGGGGGGACACACTGCCGTCTCCTGCTTCTGGACCAGAGTCTTGGCGCAGATAGGGGATCGACCGGACGTTCAGAAAAAAATAAAGGAGGAAATCAGTTTCGTAACATCTACCATGACCCAGGACAATGTCATCCGCATGTGCCACCGTTCTGCCATGCCGTACACTCAGGCAGTTATCCTGGAGACCCTCAGGGTGACCACATCGCCCATTGTTCCGCACGTGGCCACCGAAGAGTGCACCATAGGCGGATACAAGGTGGAAAAAGACTCCATGATTTTTCTCAACAATTATTTTATCAATACCAGCCAGATGTATTGGAAGGACCCTCAACACTTTGAACCAAGCAGGTAAGATTACGGCAGCCATAAGATATATATCTGCAGCAATAGAAATGAGCCAAGGTTGATCGCCCACTGCACCAGACACAACCTGGTGTGTGATACAGTCAATCTGCTTGGCCTTCAAAGTACTCAGACTAACAATAGCACCACACCATGTTTTATCTGATGCTGTGGGGGGAGGAGGGGTGTCCTGCAATTTTTCCACGTAGGTATTTTGGGATCTAAATTTCTTAGTTGTTTAGGAGGAAAAACGGAAAAACTCACTGGGAATGCCTTTCAGAGGTGCTACTGTTAGCATGTTTGCTGTCCTTAATATTTGAACATGGTTGATTGCCTTCAGTACCTTCGGAACCTAATGTGTGTACTTCTTGTAATCTTTTTTTTTCTGTTTGTCTCCACCAGGTTTCTGACGGAAGAGGGCCACCTATCCAAACCAGATTACTTCCTACCATTCAGCACTGGCAAGCGCTCGTGCCTGGGCTACCAACTAGTCCAATCAATCACATTTCTGGCCACAGTAAAACTCCTGCAGCATTTTGATATCAGATCTGTGGACACCAAAAACAGTAGCCACACTGCGGATTTCAATGCGATTTCCGACAAAGTCGAAAAGGCCAAATTATCAGTACTTGACAACAGTGTTAAAGCCCTATTTACCAGAAGAACATCGGCATTCAAGGGGAAAATCACAGATTCAAATATTGTCACATTACCACAATTCTGACAGATGCCAACAATATTTTAGCAGGATTAAAATGGATAACTGGAATCCCTGGTCATATAAGTCTGTCTTCGAAACGCATAGGACACCAGTACTGGTGTTTAAACGAACAATATTCCCCACACAAAACTGTCATATCAGGGTATCAGTACTGCCACTTAATGATAGACTACATTATGTTCATTGTACCTGCATTATAATAGATGGTGCCGTACCTTTGGTGGTTTGGAACCATAGAAAGATGTACATGTTTACGAGGCTTCCATGATCCAAAAGAGAACATAAAAAACAAGATTTAATGCAAAAAACTCCGTTTACAGAAAGCAAAATAATTTTAAGACCACCAAGACTAAGCTTAACCTCTTAGAACAGGGATAATCTTTCTTTTGCAAATTTGATTTAACATGGCCAACAAAAATGTGATTGTTTCCGCAAGACTTTTTTTAAAAAATATTGGGCCTCATGAAAAATTTCATATACATATATATTTTTTGCAACGATTTGGGTTCGATCCACTTTTTCAAGGAATCCTATTAAGGATTTCGTTGATTTCTACATTACATTTGTATTTTTGTTGTCTTGATACTATTATATTCTTGCTTAATAAAAATATACTTTGTAATTAATGCTTTGTAAATCTTGCTTTCTACTACTGGCTTCTGTTAGCCTAGCCAGCCGCAAACGAAGCTGTGTTTAGATTTAAGGTGCCATCCAACAGAGTCCCAGGTATGTATAAATGAGAAAAAGGATTAGAGATATAAGTGAGAAGGCCGGGAATACGGTGGGAGGAAGCGTCAAGGATTTCGGGCTACATATTTCTTGAAAGAATTTGACAATTTTATCGGAACTAGGATTTTTGCCTTTGAAGGTATGTCTTTTTTCCCAAAAAATTTGGCGACAGAAATTTTGTCAAGGACTCCGGGTTACATTTTTCTTCAAAGAATTTGACAACTTCAGCGTAAGGAAGCTCTTTCGCAGAGCCAGATGAACAGGAATGGGATATGCAATGAGAGCTAGGTTCATGGCTGAATTGATAGAATGTTTGCCAAAGGAAATGCGAGAAATTGCGTCCATATGAGAAACCCTTGGAAAAAAACCGCGAGGAAGGGCAGCAAAACAGAGGCTCTTATTAACATAACAGAATCTACAATGTCAATGGCAGAGAACAAATTCCAAGCAGAATGCGACCAAATATGAGAGAACATTGATGCTAACATAGCCAGTGAGCTGGGCAAGCTAGTCAAAGAACTAGATCTTACAGTTTTGGAGCTGGAAGACTATTTGAGTATGGAAATAGAAGATCTGAAGAAGGAAAAGAGACACTGCTTCAATGGATAAGTTTGAGGCAGAGGGAAAATGCATTGGAAAAATTCTCTTCCTGATAACATCTCTAAGCTTAGGACACTGATGTCTGGTTCTCCAGGTCTCAATAAATGGATGGAAGATCAGGCACAAAAAGTTAATTTAGTAGAGTTTACAAGAACTGAAACTTAACCGAAACCATTGCAGATGTCGTGAAGGATCATCTAGCTTAGTTTTGACGCTGGAAGATTATTTGAGTTTACGAATAGAAAATCTGAAGCAGGAAAAGCCAGCGCTTGGATAAGTTTGAGGCATTGGAAAAATTCTCTTCAAGATCATATCTCTAACCGTAAAACCCTGACGTCTGGTTCTCCAGGACTCAACGAATCGATGTAAGGAGTATTGGACATTAGTGGATCAAGGCACAAAACGTATATTTGGTATGGTCTACAAGAACTGAAGTTTAATCGAAACTATTGCAGATGTCGTGGAGGATCGACAAATGCACCTGAAGAGAAAAATAATAGAAATTCATGAGAAAACTAACAAATAATAGTAACTAACCAAAATATTGTGAAAATTTAGGTCTATTAGAGTAGCAGGCGGACAGAATAAATCAAATGTGGTAAAGTTACGAGCAAGTAAAAAAAAAATGTTGGGCATATAAGAAATTTAAGACTTTTGGGGTAGCCTAATAAAAGAAAAAGAAAAACCGAACAGCTATATAGGAAAGCTTTCTGGAAAAGATTATCCAGGAAATTAAAACAGGAAACTGGATAAATAAACAAGATGTTCAGACGAAAACACAAATCAAAGTTGGCATAGTCTTAATCGCTTAGCACACTTTTGTGAATTTCAATTAAAATTCAAGTCCTACATGATAGTGAGCCACTCATCCAGGAAGCACTGCTGGAAAGGCTATATTAAACTTGTACCAAAATTTATAAGGAGCCAGCTGTTTGTTTCATATAAATTAATGGGGGAGGGGGATTAAATTAAACCATTTTTAATTAAGAATTCAATTCACTAAAACTACATTTGCACAAAGTTTTGGAATTTGAAAAACAAATTAAATGAACAGTGCTGTCAGATGTGCTAAAATGTATTATAAGAAAGATATAAAAGAAAATTAATCTCATTTTACCTCAAGTAACACCAGCGCCATTTTGATTTTTGCCCCATTCAATTTGTATTGGTAGTATGACATCACACTGCCTATGCCATTGACAATGCAACAGATGAAAAATCAAGATGGCGACACGCAGTCAGTTGTAAGTGCGCATATAAAATGATTGATTTTAGTAATT
>JAQFXX010000186.1:0-10074 GCA_034693985.1 Nemasoma varicorne
ATCAAACAGAAGACAAAATAAAATTATTATTACTCTAACATACTGCTTCTGTTGAAAACTTGTCCACTTAGATAGGATCGACGTCTCGGCACTCGCGGACTGTTCACCATTGCTGAATTTGCCACTGGTTGAATCGGTGACGCGTTGTTGTGGAAGTGAATACTTCACTGGTATTCAGATAGCACCTTCAGGCAATGCCTACACTCGAGGATTGTTGATTTTTTCTTCTCACGCGACTTGAATGGACAGTTAGTGTTCAATAACACTCCAGTTGTCTCAGGGTTATTGAATCTCTGAGGGCTTCATTTATGACACTAAAGTTCCAGGCACTTAAATATCATAAAGTTGAAAAACAATAAAATATTCGACATTTAATTCAATTGCATGTAATCAGTGTTCATGGAAACATTTAAGTTAAGTCTCTACTCTTATTTTGAAATATTTTGATAGAGATAATTTATCACTTTTAAATTCTTGATTTGGAAAAATAATTTATTTTGTCATGGGGCATGGGGCAATCACAAAGTCCCTTCATTAAATAAGAGTGTGCTTACCTTGTTGTGGTTAGTCCAAGTGATAGCGTGGAGAGTAAAATAAAAAGCTTACCTGAATAATCCAGCATTCGCAGATAAAACAAAACTGCGTGTAAGGGACGAAAACCAAACACCCTTTGAAGCAGTGGAGATTAGCCATCAGCAAATTAAGTGTATGAGGGGTAAATGCACTCACCTGCATGATGTACAGGGTGTCCCTAGCGCGGGAGCAGGACCCCTGAATGAGTCCCACAAAACTCTTTCTTTGTTGACCTTCCACCTATTGGAAAATACAGGAAATCACAATATATTTTCTGAAAGACCTTCACTTAGTGCACACAATGAAAACCACGTTAAATCCCATAGAATCCCCTTTTAAAGCCGCTGCCAATTTCACCATTATTCACTTTTCCACTTACAAAAATCTGCCCATAAGATAAGAAATAAATGTATATTGATCATAATTTACCTCCTAATCGATTTGAGGTATTCAGCTAAACTTTCTTCCCATTACTTTTACAGATATTGAACGTGAACATTAGAAAAATCAGGAAGTTAGACTATAATTGTAACTGTTAAAAATGCACATGCTGGTCAGATCTATTTATTGAAACTAACTCTAAAAGTTTTTTAAAAAAAGCTATTAAACTAATTTATCTTTCAGAACCACACACCTTGGTTTGACCATCCACCTGTTTAAAAAAATCACAATTAAGCTAACTTATCAAACCAGTTTTATGGAGGTTTAAATATAGCCTTGTATGTATTTCTAACATGCCTGAATACATCCCCTATAACATTTGATAACATAGGTCACCTTTTCAGAAGTCAATTTAAGCATGTGATACTTTGTTTTTCTAAATTTCTCTGACTTTTCAGGACTGCTGTTTTTTATAGATTCTTGAACTTCTAAAGGCATTCTCCCAAAATCTTAAAAAAATCAGTACCTTGTGTAAAGTCAGGTTTATTCCCACACAATAGTTTCAAAGTAACATCCAGTTTTAAGCATTTTCCAGGACATATGAAAGTTAAATTGTCTCCTAGTCATTCCCAGAATATCCCAAATGTTCCAGAACAATTCCCGATTTGCAACCCTACCTGCCCAATTTTATTTGAAGTCCCTCCAAAATTTAAGAGTTTGAAGCTTGTCACATTTTGTTTCATTATCCTCTAACTTTCCAAATATTCCTGGTATTCAGTAAACCTTGTGGTGTCCCTTAATGATGTGTAGGATGCACAACACATTTGCATGTAATTACAAATGTTTTCAGAATCCTGTGTGTTAGGTTAAACATTTCTTAGTTAAGCATATACCCATCCTCTAGTATCTAACAAACTCAAACAGTCTTAACACGTAATCTGTCAATAGATGTTCCCTTTGATGATCTGGTACATTCCCTATGCATACCTATCCCTCTCACATCCTAATACTCCAAGGTATGTGATGACACCGGTGACATTTTCAAACTGTTCTGTAGGCAAAAAACTTAAAATTACAGACAAGGTTATTGAGAAATCAATATTAATCAAACAAGAAATGTGTTTTTATCATCTTTGGTTAAAACCGACCATAGGACTTAGTTTCCTCTTTAATGCACCATTTAATAAATCCAGGCTATATAATTTATTGCTTCTTAGAAAATGTATCGACCTTGACAATGCATCAATTACATAATCCTATTACTGCATAGCCACAATTTCGTTAAAAGTTTCGATTTTTAGTACATTAGTTCCTTTGCTACATGATGACATATATTATGTGTTTTATTGGCAAGTTTTGTGAAAGTGAACATTGCACATTGATGATAAATACTGTAAATCTTGTACATACCACAGAGAAACCACTTCTTTACAGATTAAACTTAAGAATAAAACATGGTGTTTGAGAATGGTCTATCACCAAAAAATTCTCAGATAACAGTGAGACATCGTCATTTCACTAAAAATGCAAATGAGGATAACACAAACAAAAAATGGTATTG
This sequence comes from Nemasoma varicorne, assembly GCA_034693985.1. Classification (NCBI taxonomy): domain Eukaryota; kingdom Metazoa; phylum Arthropoda; class Diplopoda; order Julida; family Nemasomatidae; genus Nemasoma; species Nemasoma varicorne. Next base: position 2,516 of record JAQFXX010000186.1, read on the forward strand.
GATTTTTTTATTGGGAAGCATAATGGCAATGCTTCAAATCTGTCATGTTACCCAAAAGTACAGAACGTAAGGACATTTTTCTTGACTTTAAACTAACTCTGCAAATTCCTATTGTAAAAATAGATTAAATATGAGCTTGATCTTAAGAAATAATGTGCCAAAATTAGTCAATATCTTTAAAATTTATAACATATTTCCATTCTTAACAATGTACAAAAACACAAAAGTATTTCCTGAAATAAAGTTCTAAATTCTTTCCCAAAAATTAAAAATAAATGCTTACCTAAATATAAATCAAAAAAATTCTCCAACATCAAAAAATCTTTTAAACAATTTCCACTTAAAAAACTCAACTTTTATTAATTAGATATCCAGTAACTGAGAGAACGAAACAGAAAATAGAATTTCCACTTCAGATGCCATCAGTAACCATATGCATCAATATTCCTTGCAAACCAGGATACATCCCTAGGAATCTGACCACAAACACAAAGGTAAAAATGTTTTTACTATGATTTATGAAATAAATATCCATCTCACTGAGATAAAATCTTTAACATTGTATGCAAAAATAGCCAGAAAGCAAAGAAAAACCCCTGCTGTCTTAAAGAAAAATTTAAAAAAATGTCTTGTATGGAAAAGCAACAAAAAAATTAAATTATGGATTGACGCATTTTTAACTTAAATCCTTCATTGTTTAATTATAAATACTGAGCCACTATGGAATATGAATTTGGTATAATGTATTTTCTTTTAAGCCCTCAAATGTACTACAGCAGCTAAAATATTCATGAAATTTACCTGATTAGGGAGAATGTGATGCTACTCATGATTGTTTCCTAAATGAAAAAAGATCAAAATTTGATGTCACTTCCTGTAATATAATATGGAGAAATCTATCAAATCGATACAACGATTTGACATTTGGACACATTAGGGGACATCACATTTTGATCTTTTTTGTTAAGGAAACAATTGTGAATAGCAATGCATTCTCACTATTCAAGACTTTTGCAGTAAAATTTTAAGTAAAATAATGCACTTCCCACTCAAAAGTAATAAATAATAATCCACACATGGTTGGTTGAATTATTATGTTTTTTTGTTAATTTCAAGTCAGGGAATATAAAAATTTAAACTATAGTTTTATTCTTCAAAAGCATGCAAATAATAGGGGATTGCGATTGTTTTTCCAAAATATTTATTCACAAAAAAGATTTAAATGTGATGTTACCTCCAGTAAAACGTTTGAATTATCATAAAAAAGTTGTTGAGCGATGCTGCTGATGATAGGAAACAACCCTAGTCAATTTCTTTTCAGTGGATTAAAGCTATTGTGCTTCATCGAAATGGTGCAGGGCAATCTGTGGAGGTCACGTTTCTGGACTGTATTAGGTTAAACTAATATATCATCATGTTATTTGTAAACAAAAATAGTCACATATAGGGATCACAATCCCCTATTATATCAAAGTCCTTCAGAATATTAATTATTATTTTAAAGACCTACAAATGTATGTGTATAATCTAAGTGACAAGTCAAAACAAATTAAAAAGTATATTTTAATAGATCAAAAACACCGGTGAAATGTCAGAGCATGATTTCATTTTGAAACAATTGGCCTTACTGCCTGAAAAGAAGAGATATAACGAAGGCTACAAGGGCATAGCAGGTGGTGCATATTGTGTCACTCGCAACTGTAGGTAAGTGATTTATCCGTGTTGTGGGAATTACCAATCCCAGTTGGTGCATTGCTTCTATATAACAAGGCCTGTTGACTTCCAGAGTCCCTAGAGAAAAAATCAATATCCAGTTTGCCATATTTTGTCACAGGAGGGTGCCGCATTTGGAGCCCGCTTCCACACTTCCCCTGTAGCTAATCAGCATTTTGTGTATTAGATTTTAAAACTGAAAGGGATAAAATATCCTCAAACACAGTGAATGCAATCGGAAATGTCTATAGGATGAAACACGTGGTGCCGTATAGTGGCAAGTCATGGTGTTAGCATTAACATGAGGGAAGCTCAAGTGCACAGGCCTTATTATATATAGGGTTGGCTATGGTTGGTGCCAGCAAGGTTCCCAAAATTTTTTAATTTCTTACCACTTTGTCATCAATTAACCAACTGCTCACCTGTTTTGACAGTTTTGAAAAAAACGCTTCTATGCTCCAGCAAGAATCATGAACCAGTATAGTAAAGAAGTTTAAATTATTTTCATTAACACATACAGTTCAATCAAAGTTCTGATTGAAAATGGTCCCAAATTTTTTAAGTCATTCATTCTACATTAAAAAGACCAGAAATTGATCTGTCACATGCTGAAATTGCTTTTTTCTTATTAGTGGAGAGAAATGCACTCCATATAATCCAATATCCACAGTAAATGTCGTTTTACCGAGAAGACCAAATTCATTATCACAAGAAAACCAAATCTGTTTTACCGCGATAAAACATGTTGCTGGTGGGCACCTTAATGACACAAAAATTATCACCAAATTATCAAGAAAATAAACCTAAATTTTCTCTCAATTTCCGGAAAATAACTTGAAACTATCAAGAAAATAACCTGAAACTTCATTAAGATGTTGAAAATTAAACATAAAATGCCAGAAATATAACCCAAAATTTTGAAACCATAAAACCAAAAATTCAGGAAAATAAAAACCTGAAATTTCGGTAAAATGAACCTAAAATTTTGTAAATGAACTCGAAATTTTTGAAAAGTTTAGTTGAAATTTCAAAGAAGTGAATCTGCTTTTTCAGGCAAATTAAAGCAAAATTTCGGGGTTGTTTTCCTGAAATTTAACATTTATTTTCCCTAAATTCTAAGAAAATTTCATGTTTATTTATTTGAAAATTGTGGGTTTGTTGTTGTGTGATCAAGGTGCCCCAGCTTAATGTAATGTGAAATTGGCACCTTTTTGTTATCTAGGTAAAATGAGTTTCGATATCTTGGGATAATGTCGTTTTCTCAAAAGAATTGAGATACTGAGTGTTCCGATTTAAAAGAATATCTATTAATAATACATGTGTCACATGTCAGTTTGTCTGACTATTTCTGTCAGTATGAGGGATCTGGCAATAACTTGACAACAGATTGAGATGAATTGTATTTTTTCACACTAAAATGTTTTACAATGCTTTAATGCTTCTTTTAAGTGTTAAGTCAAGAACCTTCGCATTCTTTTATATGCAATTTATATTTAATGACAAATGAAACCCTTAAATATTAATTTTAAGAAAAAAGAATTTAATATTTGTTTAATGGTGTCGAAGTATACTTTGATGATCATATTAACAATATATTTACTACTGCAGCAAATTCTCATTTAACAATCTGTATTATGGAAACTGTCAAACATTTAATGGAGGATTTGCTGAGTCAGAAGGTATGCATGGTGAGTAAATTTAATTTATTTCAACTGTCCATTTCAAACATTGCTTTGATAATCTTGTCAGGAATCACAAAATTGTTATTTCATATAAAAAATAGTTGCCAAATGCATTAGCTGGTACATAATGTATAAACATTATCAATTAATATTAGTCAAGCAGAAATTACGTTTATGAAAAATTTATGTATGACTCAGAGACCTGTGTAGTCATACACATAAAACGGTCACAACATTAGGTTATTTTATTCCTTATTTTACAAAAGACAACAATGTGATTATTAGTTTATGCATACTTCGATAAACGTTCCACTGAAATAGTTTATTTTTCTTCTATTTGGACTTTGAGTTTAAGTTTTTTACCAATCAGACAATGCACGATGTAGTATTTGCAAAACTGAATAATAATAGATGCATAAGCCATCTATATATACTGAAAATTGATCCAACATCATTATTACATGACATCACTGATATTTAAAACAGTGATTGAAGTTTAACTCAAGGAAAATTACGTTTAAAATCAAAAATAAGTATGCATATAACTAATTTTTTTGGTTAAGTCTTATTGTCAACAGGTTTTGGGCATGAACACTCAAAAGCAAAATGGTGTTCGAAACAAGAGGCAAGATGATAAAAGTAGGACAGTTTGTAAACAAATGTTTTGGTAGGTTGTGTGGACATGGCAGTACTACAAGCTCAGATGTGATTAAACATTGAGAGTGAAAGAGGAACTGAGACAACACATTAGGGGTGATGCCACCCGGGTAAAGGATGTAAGTCAAAGCTATAGAAACTGTCTTTAGAATAACACAGCAAAATGGTGTGCTTGAAGCTAAAAGCAGTCATCCATGATGTGGTAATTGTTTGATTAAGGAAGCTGGCTCTGCTGGCATACATGTGGCATACTCCCAATAGCAGAAGTATATGTGTGACTAATCGGAAGGCACTGTAGGATTACAGCCTGTTTTCATCTTGAGTCAACCTTGTGGTTTGCTAACAAGGAAAGATTTCCTAGCAAATGCATTCCAGAGATAAGATGCTGGCAGACATGTGTGATGCTCTGGTTTGATATGGATTAAGATGAGAGATCGGCCATAATAGGCCTATCTGGATAACAGCACGTCTTACAGATACGCTAACAGCATACAGTAAAGCTTAAGCAATGAAATATATAGCTCTGCACTTTCACTGTAGATAGACTTTGGTAAGTAGCCAGTGAGAGGCAAACAGAACTACAGACCACACCAACACCATTGCTGGTATTGGAACCATCTATAACTATAGAAATGTACTTCCAATGTACCAACCTGTGGTTCAATAGGGCCTATTACCACAGCACTGCAATCAGATTGCAATTGATATGCATAGATGGGAAGCAGCTAACAATCAGCAGATACAGACACTCACGCCACAGATGCAAAGGTGGTTCTCCAGCAACCACCTGCAAACTGCACCTGGGAATGTGCACCAAGCTCATGCAAAGCTAGAGTTTGGTGATAAATAATATTTAACCATTAAAAAAGTGCAGCAAAAGCAGAGCTATACACAACACACAATCCAGTTTGGAATGAAAACAACAGCTGAATAGATCCCAGGTGATCAGCCTGCAGGAAAATGCAGAGAGCACACGTAGTAGGTTTAGCTAAGAGGGGCAAGTTTAATGCTGATATTACACATGTTTGGAAATAATTACACGTGGTCCGGTCATAAATCAAAGACTTAAACTTATAAAGGAAAAAGGGTTTTTATGAAGGCGCTAGAAAATATCCTTCGTTAATCACAACCTTGCAAATACTATCCAACAAGCAGGTATTATAGACATCTGCACACCCACATGAAAGCTAGGGCTTGTAATTGAGGTTAGAAAAGCTTTTCTACCTAAAAAGATGTTTAACATACCCAAGTACAAATTACATCCTAAATTCTAAATTCCTTACCATTTATTTATTTTGCAAAGTGCATTTAATTTACCCAATAATAATGTTTTGGATAAAAACAAGTATTAAGGTAAAATATCATTTAAACTAATGCATGTAGACATTTTGTTCCATTTGACAAAAATTCACTACTACCGAATTATAAACTATTTTACCTGCATAATGAGAAAATAACATATCTCTCTTCTAATCCCTCTAGTTTTTAAAGCAGTAGGGTTCACAAAGCCCTTAAAACAGTTTGGTCATATTTCACGGACAAGAGCTATGGTGGCTGTTATTCATGAGCCAGACACTGCACCAGTACTGACGGACCCAAGGGACATAATCTATGCATATCCAACTGATAAGGTTACAATTGTGCTGAAAAAGGTAGGCTGAAATTGACTATATGTTCAAAGATTTTATCAAGTGTAAATGTTTAATAATTGATATTAACAATAGAAAGACTATATTTTGAAAACCTCCTCCTATCAAAACAAATGCACTAAAAGAGATAACAAACGTCATTATTGGAAGGGATTCATTTCGCAGACAGAAACTTCGTTTGCATATTCCTTCAAGGTAAGAACCACACATTTATCTTTTACTTCCTGTTTTTTTTTGTCATAGCTAAAGCTATCTGTTGAGAAGATTTTTTTGATGATTCTTTAAGGATTATTAATGCAATGGTGACACCTAAATGTACAGAAAAATAACAGCTATGTTTTGTGTTGTCCGAAAACCTTCAAATAAAATATAAAATAACTAAAATTATCCCAATTCCTTATGAAAATTTATTGTTTATGTTTCAATTATAATATTTGTAAAGAGAATATTATAGAAAAATGTAAAATAATACAGAATAATAATAATATATATAGAATCATGTGGCTTATAAATCAAATTTTGGATTCTGCAGTTAAGTTAAAAAGCCAGATCAGGTGGTCAGCAATTTCAAGAAAAGAAATTCTGCCAGTTGTGGGTTAATATATAATTATTTACAGTTTAAATAAAGGTTTATTTCTCAACTGCTAATCCATAGTTACTTGATGGTCATCTCATCTACTATTCACCTTGCTGCCATCAAAGCTACCAAGGTTCGAACATTAAAATGTTTAAATGACCGCAACAATAAAATCAGTAAGGGTCTGATTTAAAATAGTTTTTCGGAAAATTTAAAACGAAATAAAAGAGATTTTGAAAAATTCTAAAGCAAACGAAAATAACGGAATGAATTTCAGGCACTTACGATTCTGCAGTTCGGCATGGCCGCAACGGGGAAAAATTCCATTTGCTGAAAGGTTTGGGTAGCAAACAACAATCCAATTTGTCAATGAGGCCAGATACAATGTCCTCCTTGCACGTGGCGCCATGATGTCTCACCAATTCACCTAACCTACACCTGCAGACAAACACGAGAAAGTCGTGGCATCGTTATATCTGACAACACTGTCTCCTTCGTATTGTGCATGCTCCTAAAATCTCGGTGACCATTTCGGAGATCTTCTTTTCCACTTGGAATTTTTTTATGATTTTTTCATCAATCCCGGAATGTGTTCCTGAAATCAAGAGGAAGGAATACTAAAAGATATGTTTTAGAGGACTTTTTTCTCTGGCAATGCATTTTTCAAAATCACTAATATTTTCTCCATGTTTGACTTTGTTATTTCTGCCACTTGTATTCCCTTCTTCCACCTACACAGCTGCCATCTAGAGGTTAGATTATACAACTTACTAAACTAGGATGACACATTGGAAAAATGGCAACCACTTTATGTTTAGAAACATTGCAAACTAAAATTTAAAACAAAATACACAAACCACAAGTATTGTTGTGTTCCACAATGCCAAAGGATAGAAAAATAAACTTCAAACCTAAAGCTAAGAAAATGAATAGCTGACACAATCTGTGTTTGTAGCAAGCATTTTGACACCTCAGCTTTCTTCTCACAGTTGCCAGGGATGTAAAAATCACAAAATAAATTCAGACTACTTTACTTGTAAACTAAAATGTTAAATAAGGACTAAATTTTAAAGATTTCCAAATAAGAAACAATGGCTCAAATAATATGCTAATCCAACAGAAAATCTTCCATTGCATTTACATCACAAGATATTAACTGCACGGTGGACTGAACAGTGTATTCTCAAACCTATGATTAAGAATAAAGAATATTTTAATATTGCTAATTGATTTTATTCAATATTCTTATTACTAGTCTAATTTGACATAGCTGTTTAAATG
>JAQFXX010000187.1:0-10073 GCA_034693985.1 Nemasoma varicorne
AAGAATAACTCACCAGCTTCAGCTTGCCAATTTTGATTTAGCTCAGGGAGTATTTCCACTTGGTTAGACCTTATACCGCAAAGTATATGTGGATCTATAGGCCTGTAATTCCAATTAAAACAAGTCTTGTCAGTATCCTGTTTCCAAAAATCCTGTATGACATTTGAGAGAATAGTTTAACCTTTTAGGCTTACACTCTAATTAGAAGAGTTCAAACGAAAATTCCAAATTCTAATCAAGAAAAAATATTTTTGACTGGTCAAAAATATGTTGAAATATACAAGCAAATGCCGTGTGATATTGGCAAGATTTTTGGACATCTAACAATCACTTTTAGGACATTTAATAGTGAAACAATGTCTTGCTCCTGTAAGCTAGCAGAGGCCAGAATGTGGGATAGAAAGCATACTCTGCTATGGGGCTAAGGGTTCCTAACCATATAGTATGTTAAATTGGTACCTTTGAAGTGTGATTATAGGTCCGAAATGCTGTCAAGATAGGGCACAAGCTATAGGAGTTTCTACCCTGCCACCCACCAGCATCTCAATGAATATTCTCCTAACTTCAATAAACGCCTTCCCCAAAATGCATTGCGGGAGATTTTTAATGCCCTCAAAATTTATCGTTTGATTTAAAATTTGAGACTGCACAGGTCTCAAAATTCCGTGGCCCACATATGGTATCCACGCATTGACAATTCAGGATGCTATAATCTATTTCGTAGAGAATTTGGGATCGTGTGAGGTCAAGGGGCAAGACATAATATCATCGCTTGCTTATTCCAGTCAAAACTCCATGTTGCATGCTTAGAAAATCCACTGAAATCGAGTATACTGTAGATGCTTTAAAAAGGCACATGTATCCCAGCATATGAAAATATCCCCAGTTCATTTAGGTTAGAATAATTTTCGATAGTAAAAGAAGATCCCATGTGAGATGTAAGAGTAAAAATTACACTATCAATTTACCACATGTGTGCAGTCCAGGTCAAATTCGAATGCCCCTCGTATATAATGCAAATTACCAAATGAAGGAATTTTGCAGATAACTTATCTCCAGAGATATTCTTGTGAACATGTATTTTTAACACAACTTGGGAGAGCCCACTCCACACCTATTGTATGCACAAAACAACCCGCACCAGTTTTGAATAGACCTGCCATGTTAAACTGGTGCAGGTTGTTTTAGCACCACTATAAGCTGGTACCAGTTTGAAAAATCCGCCCAAACTGTAGGAGCTTTCTGGTGGTTACAATCATACAGGCTGTGTGAAATTAAAATAAAGTGTTTGTAAAAAAAACCCTAGGCATTCAACGGCTCCAAATTAGCCAAATATTTGTTAATGAATAAATCTTATTTCACATTAAACACAAATTTCCTCTTCCATTCAAAATACAGCCACCCATCAGAGTACAATTTCCACGTCATGTGACGAGTATGTGCTTGCACGCAGTTTGAAAATAAATAAGAATGGACGCATTCTTATATAACTTAATTTACCCTAATGAATAATTTAACAAGTACAAGCGATTTGGAGTGTTCAGCAGCGTTTTCTCCCCACAATTAAATGCGCTTTGCGCGGCATGAATTAACCCTTTTAACTTGCCGAATTTATCACTTTAAATTAATCGATGGCCTGCGTGTTACACAAGAAATGCTGGTAATAAAATATTCTCCGCTCGAATCGACGTGGGTGCAAGAAAAGGCAGACCCGTATTTCAACTGATTTAAAATCGCAAATCGCGGGGGAGCTTTATTCACTTTCTGATAGTCAATATAATTCCCCATCAATTTGTAAAAATTGCAATGCATCGGTCGCAACAAAGTAGATATTTTTGCTGTGTGGGTAGCGAACAGAGGGAACATTACACCCTAATGCCGTTGTTAATCATTTCCGTATTAAATGCTCAGAGTTATTCTGGCAAAAACAGCTTCTGAAGAAAACCTTTTAGAAATAAATGTGTTTGTTTAATAAGATGAAATAATGCTGATTTTAAGTTATCTTTTCGAATAAACTTAGATCTTAGACAATAACTTTGTAAAAATAATGATGTTGAAATTAAGATGCCTTAAGTCTTTGCCACGTAAGTTCGTAAAAGTCAGTGGTCTTATAATATATGATGCCATTATATATATCTATATACGATACCATATCGGCAATATATTCTGCTTATAAACCCTTAAATTAAACTTAAATTAAAATAAACACTCTAGCAAGACACAGCAAATTTGTTTGGAGAATAAAATGAAAATTCATCTCATGTACTTTGTGGCTCACGTACAGCTTGATAATTAAAGTTCCCCTTATATGAAATTATTTTTTTTTACCTTATACTGCTAATTGACACAGTTAACTTTAAGTATTTTTGGTTTTTTCTCTTATCTGTGAATTAAAATTGGTTTTACAACCACTTTTATGCTCCAATAATTTAATGTAGTTGGAATTAAAAAAAATTAGAATTCCCAGTGCTGACAGCACTGGGAATTCTAATTTTGAAATCCCCATTCAGGGAAGAAAAATCCTAATAGGGTCTGCTAGGCCATGGCTAGGCAATTCGAAAACCTGAGCTACAAGCTCAGATACAAGTCAGATTAAAAGTAAGCAGATATGCAGTTTTAGTCAATAGACGGCAGCACAGTCGGCGGCAAATTACGTTTGCCTGGATGGTTGTTTATATAATCTGCAGTTTCGGAAGCTTCCAAACTTATTACTGAGAAATGAACAACACTTTAGGGATTTTTTAGGAAGGAATCCAAGTTTTTAAAGGTATAAAATTATCAACTTGAAAGTTAGAAGACTTTAAAGTAGATAGAAGACAGATAGACATATACTGCAACTCCCTTCAAAACACAATATTCTAAATAAAAGACCAAGTAGTAGGCGCACATCTGGCATTTTTTCTAAGCGAATTGAAAAATGAAGAACACAATAAAGCTATAGCTATAACATCATTCCTTGTGCTATTTTTACTTCTATAATCTAAAGAGAAAATGTCAGAAAAGCTTCCGAGACATCTGGATTACAGCTACATGTATACCAAATGAGCTGGCATATGTGCAAATTTCTATTCATTCATGTTTTGATGAGCAAGAATCGTATGGACAGAAGTGACCATTTCAAAATGGCCATAGCTTACATATACCAAAAGTGAATGCCAGAAAACACCAAATTGTTGGCTTTTTATGAAATGATTTCCTGATGCATAAATTACAAGTAATGCAAAATTATACGTATATCGATCACGGGCATCAATAGTTTTATCATCTCACAGTATTTATCCTGAGCTAATGTCTGAGAAAGATTTAGAAATTAATTAGTGAGTGAGTGGAGAAAAAAATTTGGTGTTTCTTCAGTCAGAAGATAGACTAGAATTCTGCTCATCAAGAATGCAAAAACGTTTCCGAAGATCTCTTCTGACATCAAAGATTCCCACCTGGAAGCCATCTCAAAGTTTGAAAATGGCAGTTATCGTTTGGAATTGGAGGGAAGTCAATGGGATATGTGGTATACATGTACAAGTATATCCAACCATCTAAAAATTCATTTTTTGTTGTACTAAGTCCCAGTATTACAATGTTGTAACTAGACAAATGTAGTCAACATTTAGAATTTAGTGGTTCACGAAAAGCTAAATTTTAATTACATTTTCCTAGTAATCTTCCATGTTACTACTGTAGTTATCTGGAATTTGCCAAACATTGCAACCCTTATATCAGGCTGCAGCAAATAAATTACTGTATGTAAGTACATGTATGTAGGGAGAGTGAAATTCATTAAAAAAATTAACCTTTACCCTGTTTAATACTTTTTTACAAGAACTTTGTTCTTTATGAGTCCCCTTATTGATGGTTACATTATTTGCTATGAACCATTGGATATATACTGTAGTGTATAGGACAGAGTAGTGAATTCATGTTTGTGCATTAAACCGCAGTCGACTTACTCAGCACTTGCATAAAGATTAATAGCTATTAAATATTGCAGTGATGTGGAAATTCTGCAACCACACGTTTTCAATTGCACGGCAACAGCCACAAACAAGTAGTACTCATGCAGTGGCAATGTTTGCACTAGCTCGGACTTAATGGAAACTTCCCAGTGGTCTTGAGAAACTTACACAAAAACCTGACAGAAACATAATTAAATGGAATTACTAACCTGTCCAAACCATTTGGGTCACACAGTTGTACTCCTCAGCTGCTCTAATCGCTTCAGGATATCTGTGAATGAGGGACGTATATCTGGATTTAATTCCCACGTTTGCCGCATCATTTCATAGACTTCTGGCGGGCATCCTTCAGGCGCTTCCATTCTATAGCCTTTCTCGACATGTTTCACCACATCATTTAATGGCTGAAACAAAAAGAAAACATACAAATACAATTAGCACAATGTGGTAATGTGGTGCAGACAACAATAAGAAATGTTACGTTTGACTGTATAAATATGGTGTGGCCAAATGTGGAACTGATAGATGTATACATATTCACCTGCATTTGAGGGTGGGTAAAAATTACCGAGGGCGCTAGCCCGAGGTGATTTTTAATTCCACCTGATATATGCAGGTGAATATATATCATATGTCATGAAGTTGGGTTTTTTGCGAGGTATGAACCCCGGGTATATAGGTCAAACCTCGCTGAAAACCTAACTTCATGACATATGTTCATCTATAGGCATATGTAGCTTGGTTCACAGGGAACCAATTGTAGCAACAAGTTGATAATAGAATTTAACCACCACTTTGTTCCAATGGATAAACTGTTGCAATCCCGCATCCCTATTTGGTCATGCACACTATACTCTGGTCAAGAAATGAAGAGAATGAAAATCTGAAATTGTCCAATCAGGAGAAAATTTTTCATTGCGACTACTTTCCCCAGAAATTAAATTTGGAAAATGTGGGTTGAGCTAATTGTGCATATTTTATACCGGACATATGAGCAGTCCTATAAAGTTTAAATCTATTGATTGACTTTGGTATAGTATTAAGAACTGTTTTAGCAATTCATGGGAATAAACATACATGTATAGATTTTTATCTTGTTGCATGCAAGATTGTGCAACACTCCCCAATCATTTACACGTATTTTAAGATTTAGATCAGCGGAAGCTGCCTTTATAATATTAGGCAAGTGTAAAGACTGGAAAACTCAATGCCATAAGGTGGTAAAATAGTATTTGTGAATCAATAAATATGAAACCAAAATCACTTCAGTAACCTCCAATATAACTGAAACACTAAGTCACCTATAGGATAGTTTCTCCTTCCCATTTTGACACAGAGATGGCGTTACTATTTGGAGAGTACCTTTGCAGGATTGCAATGGATTTTTAATTAAGACGATAAGATAAGATAGCAAGCTCCTTTCAAACGGAGGGCTCGATAATGAGCCAATAGAGAGCCAGATTTAAAAAAGTACTTTCCAGTCTGCTGGAAAAAGTCTGCTCCACTGTTTAGGTGCGGAAACTATCCTATTAGTATATAGCAACTGTTCAACTTGAGGTAAAAAAGAGTACCGGTATATACATTCTCATCAGCTTCTCCATTTATTGTAAAAGAAAGTAACAGCAGCCCATTAATTGCTTGTATCCTAACAGAAGCCGCCTGACTGTGGTCTAGGAAATGCGGCATTTTCCTTCTTTGAAATTAAAAAGCGCATTGCAGAATATAGAACCCTTAAAAACAGCAGTAATATTTCCATTAATCCTGGTTTCCATTGAATTTTAATGTACCACTCTGTGCATAAAATCTTTATGCTCAACGCATCTTTTGCAAAGTAAACACCTTCAAAAAAGTAATATAGATTGCAAAAGATACTTAATTCGACATTTGTATACGATAGGCTTACATAAAATAAAAGGCAGGTACCTTTGGGTTTCACCCTCATACATATACCATTAATATTTCTAACCTCGGGTAGCCCTCTTCAGCGGCACGTATTATTGTGACGTTGATTCCTATTTAGTTCCACTGAGATAGATGAAAAACAAACTATATACATGTAGGTGAATTTAAAATCTTGACAGTATTAATTTCTCAAATTTTATAACATGCACATTAAAACCCTTTCAAGAACACTATAGAACGAATTATGAATAGCTATAAAATTTAAATTAATTTGATCTTTCTCTAGCAAAAAAAACAACCCCCGATCATATCACTCATAAAATTTTAAATCAACCTTGTAATTTTTCAACACGTGCATGTCACACCTTCCTTCTATAGGGAAGGGGGGCATATCGGATTTAGGCAATAATAAAAGAAATACTGCCTGGGTGCAAGTATTGATTCACTTCTAAACCTTTCTTACATACAAGGTGTGTTCCAAAAGTAATTGTACTAGTTTTCCTATCCATGACTGGGTAACATAACACATCATTGGTGGATATATCTGTGTTGGTAGAGAGAGATGTGTTATGTGCAGCGCAGGGCTGCCAGATTTGTTTTGGGTAATTACCAGCGTACCGCGAGTGTAACAGAAATGCTACACAGGTTAGATTATGTTCGGGATTGTTTGAAAGATTAAATTTACCAATTAATGCTAATTTAGTTTCAGATATTTTTATTCCTACCCAGTGCAGTAGAAGTAGGCATGCTCAATCTAATTCAGACTGAGCTCCAAGCTAAAACGGATGCTTACTATTGGTCTTTCTTTTTGCATGCTATTAGACGATGGAAAAGTCTTCCTAATGATAGTCCAAATTTGTTAGGAATTCAGTTTAACGATGATGTGGGCATTTCCTACATGGGTGGAGTTTTCTCCTAATATACTTTTGTTGGTATTCTGCCCCCCTACCAACCCACCCTCAAATGCAGGTGAATATGTATACATAAAGCTTTCAACTGTGTAAATTCATGCAGGATTAATAGTCCCGTTTCCCTTGTTAAAGGTTGGTTTGTTTGGTTGTTATTTTTTTGGCGCCAGCAGTAACTAAGCTTATATACTTCAGGTGCCAACCCACATGCTCTAGGCATGTAGGAAGAGAGGAAGGGTGCAAGGTAGAAATGAGGAAATAGTAAGGTGGGAAGGAATACGGTCGTGGCTAACTTTCAAGGTACTGTCCCGGCACTTGTCTGGAGGAATTTTGGAAAACCATGAAAACCAAAGTCAGGACAGTCGACCTTAGGATTGAACCTAGGTCTACCAATTGCAAGGCAAGTGTGCTAACCACTGTGCAAACCCAGCTGGGTCCTTGTTTAAAAATAGCCCACTTCCTCTCGCCAAGAATCTTGCATTATGGGAAAAATGTGCTCTTGGTTGAGAAAGATGGCTAAATCCACAGTTTGCTGATGTTTTTACCCTTACAAACAAAAAAGAAATTAAAATGTTTTAGTGAGCTGTATGTTGTATTCCTGTATTCCAATCTTCAGAAATTGAAACAAGGTGTCATTTCATAAGTTTTCACCATTTTATTTTATGCTGTTATATTAACGTATTAGCCCCATCCTTTGATGACTTGTTGGTTACATGCAAATCTTCTTGTTTCCCCCGCGTAAATAAAAGGGGTGGTCAAAAAATAGTGAACTTTTACTGTTTATTTTAAAACCATGCAGATGTCGTACAAAAAAACTGAGATAGCCATTAAAAAGAGCATGTCTTTTTCTATGGTTCAACATAGTCTCAGAGTTTGTTGACACATTTGTCCCAACGTGTGATGAGATTGATGATGCCTATCTCGCAAAATGTGTCATTTTGGCTATGCAGATAGCACCGAACCGCAACTTTCACATCTTCGTCCGCTTGGAATTTTTGACCACTCAGGTGCCCTTTAAGTGGACCAAAGAGATGAAAGTCGCTTGGAACAAGGTCTGGTCTGTATGGTGGATGCTTCAATGTTTCCCACACAAACATTTTGATCTTGTGGGTAGTGGCATTTGCAGAATGGGGGCGTGCATTGTCAAGCAGTAGCAGAACGTCATTCTTAAAGTTCTTAAAGTTTAAACACCACCTCCTTACCGTACTTCGTAAAACACATATTTCTCCAGAAACACCTTGTATTTTGCTATAATATCAATAGGTTTCATGCCTTTTAACACTGAAAAACAAATAACAATTCGTTGTTTCTTTTGCGAAAACACTTGCATGTGAGCCTCCATTTTCTTTTAGCTGTTGTGTTCAAAATTGTCAATGATGTGTCGCACCATCTAGTGAATTTAATAGCAAATTTCCTGCTCTTTCTAATGGCTATCTCAGTTTTTTTGTACACTACAAAAAAAAAAAAAACTACTTTTGTTTACTACTTTTTTGACCGCCCCTCGTATAAAAAACCGAAATGTTGATCTTGGAAAAATGAATTAACAAGCAATGCGATTGTGATTACCCTCTTACATGTTTTTGTTAAATATGCTAAGTTTTATGCTGATTGTTTATGGCTTGTCATTTTAGTAATTACATAATTTAAAGCTATTGTACACAGCAGCCGCTTGTTTCATAAGTAATGAAAATTCAAATGGCACATTATCAAATTGTCATGACTTAAGCATAACCAGGCAGGTATCCAGCATAAAACCGTATATATTAGTATTCAAACCAAAGGTGAATATAATTTTCGTCGCGCTGTCTGTCCCTCTGTTCGCCCGGACGACTCCTTCTAAATGGCTTGACGGATTGAGTTCAAACTTGGTATATGTTTTCAGGTGGGGGTGGGGGTTTGCTGGGTCAAATTTGGGTCAAATCCGTCAAGGGCAAAGGTCAGTTTAGAGGGAGGACCTTCGGTGCGCGTTTTTTTTTTATCAAGCATACAGCACTGAAACGTCATATAACCAGGTGGCGCTGCTAAGCAATTAAAGCTGATATATAAAGCTCAAAATGGCTCCTCTGCGGTTTGCTATGTTTCGATATTTTTTCAAATGTAAAAGGAATTTGCCGAAAACCACTTTTTTCTTAAATCATGTGGTTTCTGGTGTAAGATACTAGTACTTTTTCTAGTTACCAATCTCTTCCACAGTCGCGTAGCAGCTGGCCAGGTAGCTAATCTGCCAACCTGCTCCCGCGGATTCGGAAAACTCCGCCCAAATCTGTAGACTTTGATGGGACACCTTTCCTGAGGTCAGGCTCGCTATCTCCGTCGTGAGAGGTATACCTAAGGGATCCACCCGTGGCTAACAATCCACGCCAGTCAGTTACTCGATTAAACTATCCTTTTATTGAAGGACCACACGCGCTGCCGCACTACTAATTATTTGGCCAGTCATAGGTATGCTCGCATCGAGCTCTGTTAACTAACTACTTGTGCTCTCCTAGAGCTCTTGTCACTAACTCCTCTCTCTGAGAGATCGTTAGATACTGTGTCCTCTCTCTGAGAGATCATCACATACTGTGTACTGATCCTTTGTCAGTCTTCCAGTTCTGGAGTCCGTTTCCCTCCAAAACTGGGATTAACCAATAGAAGCTCAGAATGACCAAGTGGGATATTACTCCATTCTGGGGCGCCCCCTATCTTAGAAGAAGGTACAGGGCGTCCCAAAAGGATGGGAATCCAACACTGGTTGACTGCTGAACTGATTCTACCGCAAATTAACATCCTTGAAAGAAAGTTATTCTAAAACAGTGTTTACCTCTCAATATGAGAATGCAATGCATACATAGCCTTTGGGTGGGAAATTAATATTTGTTATGTTTGCTATTTTTTTGCTTTTTTCAAGAAATGATATCACATTCAAGGTTTTTGTAATTCATGGCTTTCGAGAGCTAGTTGTATTGCTGTCCAATTCGTGAGCACTTGGCCATTACCAATTTTACATGTCTAACTTTAAAAGACTGGCAAATTATAGTAGCAGTTAAAAAAAATGGATCATTAAGCGGTTCAAAACATTGTACGCTGTCACAAAAAACTAAAAAGTACCTGCGGTCAATTGAAATACCAAAAATTTATTACCTCTTAATTTAGTAGGCATTTATGTTTTTGATTTCATCATGTTAATCAAGACATTGAATATAATTTTTTTCAGAAAATTTATTAAGAGGCTTCCTTGTCAAGAACATAGAAACGTGCAACATTTTTTTTCCAGACCAAAAATTGGTAAAATTCTCCATAGACATTTTTCAGAAAAAGTCAAATTAAAAAT
>JAQFXX010000188.1:0-10068 GCA_034693985.1 Nemasoma varicorne
GGCGATTTGTTGGGATTGGCATAACGCCTTTCCTCACCTGTCACCAAATCACATGGGGTGCCCTGAAATATGACAAAATAAATCATTAAATTAATAAACTCAACGGTCATAGCCATGGTTAAAACCATACCGCACTCGGGTGCCCTTCACGGCGCCCCGCACTTCCTGCTTAAACACTTAAAGTGGTGTTTAGACTGCGAATGTTGCTCACAACGCAACCAGACTAAAGGCAAAGTATTTTTTCGCCCAAAAAACTGAACTAGACCCAGGTTTGGATTTCCGGATTTCGGTTATTAATGAACTTGACCTTTGTTTTGACCTCCTCTATCGATTAGTAAAAATCCTTTTTGAATCGGTCAGTCCGTTCTCGAGTTATTATGGGGACAGACACGGGCATTGCCATAATAATTTTAACCCATAATTATTATAATAATTAAAGTAAAAATATTATGATTCTAGGGAAAACGTCTATAACGTCATAAAAGTCAATATGTATATGACAAATGTCCTACACCTGGTCCGGTGGCCCTGGTTCATTTTTGGACAAAAAGGGTCACGACGGTTACTCACTGAAGCATTGCTCCTCCCATGGACTTCGACGGCCAACAGTTTCAAAGGACCACAATAGACGCCCGAAGAGGCCGACATGAACCTCTGCAGGGCATGGTACGTCTTGCCGCTGTTCGTCGGACCAGCGTGGAAAATGATTTTGCGATTGATGGCCCTTGCCTCTGGATACCTAATTAGTGAAAAATTTTAAGAATTAAAAATATGGCTTTTTGCGAAAATCTTTGTCACTTACAAGAGCTCTTAGACTATTACCCGAGCCTTACCAGTTTGCGGGCAAGCGCAGATCACAAATCTTTTTCAACTCTTCCATGCATTCCAGATGTGGGAAAATTTGGCGTGCATAGCGTAAAAAGTGAGGCAGGAGATCATCCACGTGCCCTATCAAGGAAAATAAATACTTTATTCAGATAATTAAAACATTTTGGTACTTAACTTTATTTATAAAAACTTTAAAAATAGAATGGGGGGAAAAATGAAAAAGTCCCGTCTACCTGCACTACGCAGAATATCGCTACAGGTCACGTGGAGGTCCGTTGGAAGAGTGTCGGATTCTAGACAGTAGCGTCGGAAACTGACGAAAGCTTGATGGAACAGTCTATCTTATGAATAAAGATTGGAATAAGTAATTGGCAAATGTAGGGTGTATTGTAATGTAGTGTCCCCCATGAAAATGTTCCAAACCAAAATGCATTTTCCACAGATGCACTTTTAGAGATTTTGTACTTTAAATAAATACTGCACGTGTTTTGTTTTGCTTACAGAGGAGCACTTTACCTAAATAAAACGTAAGGGCACAAAACTTACTATCAAGTCCATTTTCTTCAGCAACCTGTTTGACTTGGGGACGCTTGAAGAATATACCAAGTATTCGCAGCAGATCATCTGTAATAAAATGAAAATTGTAAGCAAATAGTATACAACTTCTGTAACCAACAAAACAAAATTGCTTTTTTAACCAATAAACGTTAACTCTGACTACAATTAACCCCTCGGTTTTACCACTATTTTGGACCAGTGTTCAAGCTTATTTCACAGTAGACGAGAAAACTGCTCTCTAAGAGTTGTTTAGCATTAAATTATTAATACTTTTCATGCAATACCCAGGAATTTTTTTTGTTACTTATCTATGAAAAGGAAAATTAGACTAACTTAAACTAACAGGAAAATTCACATTCAAAAGCAAGTGCACGTCCTGGTCATTTTTATGAAGGTACTTGTATCATTCGCATCAACCACGCGGAAAATACACGTCATAGAATCTAAGCGGAGCTTGCGATACTGGCGCCTGTTTTAAGCCTTACCTAACCTAACCTAGCCTATCCTAGCGCACGGTCTGCGACGTGTATTTTCCGCGTGGTTGATGCGAACGACACAAGTACCAAAATGGATTTAACTTTATTTTATGTTACTATATTACGGACACAAAAATTAGTAGTTTTAGAATCCCTTATTATTATTATTATTTTTTTTTTTTTGAAAATTCGCCTAAGCGAAAATAATCTGTGAAACAAACTTATGTACTCAACTTCAGTTTATGGGGGTTTTGCTAGTTTTAATGATGCTTTTCCATTTAAAAATTATATTTTTTAAAAAATTTTTTAGTCCAGTCTTGTCTAGTCCAAGTCTATAACGGGCATCTATTATTTTTCACATGCTAATGCTAGTTTTAATTCTTTTTTCGGCCAATAGATGGCCCATGACCCACAAACATATAGAAATTTCTGACACAAAAACGCTTTTAAACACTGCCAAGTGGTATGGATGAGTCATTGTAATGGTCTCTCATTAAAAAAATCCTGCTATGATGAGAAGAGGACACCAATCCTGGCAATTTTAGATTTATGTTTCAAGCAGCGCTATTCATGTAGTGGGATTTAGGGTGGTCAAAAAGTAGTGAACGTTTGTTGTTTATTTGAAAACCAGACGTCATACAAAAAAAACTGAGATAGCCATTAGAAAGAGCAGGAAATTTGCTATTAAAGTCACTAGATGGTGCGACAGATCATTTACAATTTTGAACACTACAGCTAAAAGAAAATTGAGGCTCACATGCAGGTGTTTTCGCAAGAGAAACAACGAATTGTTATTTGTTTTTCAGTGTTGAAATGCATGAAACCTATTGAAATTTATAGCGAAATGCAAGGTGTTTATGGAGAAAAATGTGTTTTACGAAGAACAGTAAGGAGGTGATGTTTAAACTTTAAGAACTTTAAGAATGTCGTTTTGCTACTGCATGACAACACACGCCCCCTTCTGCAAAAGCCACTGCCCAAAAGATCAACATGTTTGGGTGGGAAACATTGAAGCAACCACCATACAGCCCAGACCTTGTCCCAAACGACTTTCATCTCTTTGGTCCACTCAAAGAGCACCTGAGTGGTCAAAAATTCCAGTAGGACGAAGATGTGAAAGTTGCTGTTTCGGCGCTATCTGCATAGCCAAAATGACACGTTTTACAAGATAGGCATCATCAATCTCGTCACACGTTGGGACAAATGTGTCAACAAACTCTGAGACTATGTTAAAAAATAGAAAAAGACATTGCCTTTCTAATGGCTATCTCAGTTTTTTTGTACGACGTCTGGTTTTCAAATAAACAACAAAAGTTCACTAATTTTTTGACCGCCCCTCATATATTTGGTACTGGTATGTTTCAGGGAGCCCACGTGGAAAATACACGCTAGAGACCCTGCGCACAAGACTATTCACACCCGTTTTATTGCCTCCCACTTTCAACACCCCCCAACCTAACCTATCCAACCCTAACCGAACCTATCCCAACCGCCTATGGTATAAGTAATCTCGTGCGCAGGGCCTATTGCGTGTATTTTCCACGTGGACCCCCTAAAACATAAAAGTACCATATCTCATATTTTTGCTATAATTCAAAGTAAACAATATAATTTTCCAATTCTTGACTGTAAAAGATGTTTTTTTTACAGCAAATAGCCAATTGCTATACTTTTTCCCCAATCAACTTGGTGTTGATCGGGAAAAAATTAAGTCTGGACAAAAAGTCAGGATTTTGGAATGGTGCGGCATGATACTTCAGGAAATTCAGATGGGGGGGGGGGGGGGTTCTTTTACGTCCCCATCCGAAATATTATTCAAGGAAATCCCTGAACCAAGTATGCCTCAATTTAACAATGAG
Organism: Nemasoma varicorne; assembly: GCA_034693985.1. Taxonomy (NCBI): domain Eukaryota; kingdom Metazoa; phylum Arthropoda; class Diplopoda; order Julida; family Nemasomatidae; genus Nemasoma; species Nemasoma varicorne. The sequence goes on from JAQFXX010000188.1 coordinate 3,722, forward strand.
GTTTGATAAGTATCGATACGTTCCTGAATGTGGGAATTGCCCCCAACCGCATGGCATTTACTTTGCTGATAGTAGCTAGGGTATTGAGTTAAATAAGTCTTATACTGATCCCTTTCTTTATCTTCTCCCCAATTATACCTTTTTTCAGCTTTCCACTTAATTCTTCTCCAATGTTAATGTCATCTGGATTGTTAGCTGGCTTCAGAGGCACAGGAATAAATAGAGAAGTCACGTCCTCTGATTTGCTTTTAAGCAAATTGCTGGAGGTGCATATCTCGCAGTGCCTCGCAGCTAGAAACACAGGCCTCCGATAGTGGGAACCACACTCTCGCAAACACCGCCGAAAAGAGCACAAAAGTGCCATGCTAATTTTCAGGAAAACATTTCCTATTTCTGGTCAAAGAATTATTGCACTTTTTACCGTTTCAAGGTAATTTTGCGGGAAACAACCCCAACCGCGTGAGTGCTCTTTATGAGCGTCCCCTCTTATTCAACCAGAAGAGGCGGCATTTTCGATTTTAATTGACGGTAACATTTTGAGAAGTTACCTCGGAAGTTATCATAGTTACTTAAGAAATGCCCAAATATGATGATGATAAAAATTAAGCGTGGTTCTTAAGTTTAAAGAGAACCTCCCACAAATATCAGACAAACTATGATAGCAGACATTTAATCATAATATGATATTAGCATATTAGTTTTGAAAAATTATCGAAATTTGTTCCGAATATCAATTAAATGTTAGGAAATTTCATTGGAATGTTGTCAAAAATCCAATGGGTATATTTCCAAAAACTGTTTAGAAACTTTACTATAATATTTCCCAATGAAAGTTTACAAAATTACAGTTTCGATAAAATTTTTCAAAACATTGAAATTTCCGGATAATTTTTAAAAATTACGCTGAAACTCAATAAAATAGGCTATTTCATTAAAATTTCAGGTGAAATTTGCAACATTTTAGTGAAACTTTCGAAACAATTCAGTTTAACATCCGAAACATTTTATTGAAATTTTAGTGAAATTTTCATTGAAATTTTTAACACTTTTATCAAAATTTTCCAAAATTGCCAGTTTAATTTTAGAAAAAAATTAGTGAGGTTTTAAAAAAAATAAGTGACATTTTTAAACTTAAATAAAACTGAAAATATTCCATTGATATTTCTTAAAATTTCGAACAATTTCATCGAATTTTAATTTCAATATTTCATTGAAATTGACGGTACTTTTGTGTTTGAGTTACACCACGCTGAAATTCACCATAGCAAACCCTGTGCAAGGTTCTATGTACATGTAGTAACTTGTAGAAAATAGTTGTCAGGATAGGTTAGGTTAGGTTAGGATAGGTTTGGTATGGTTGCAAGGAGGGGGTTGGAGAATCTAAGGAGCTTTCAGTAGGCTTCCATGAAAACGGGTGATGGACAGCCGGCAAAAAACAGTAGTACCGCGCGCAAGGTCTCTGACGCGTATTTTCCGCGTGGGCTGCGTATAGCATAAGTACCCAAATATTTGCCTATTCAGCTAATTTGTAACCAAAAAATCCCCTTTGCGTAGGTTCTTTACACATGGCCCCCATATGAAGTAAGGTCGTCATTCAAGGTACGGTCACGACATTTGCTCGAAGAACTTCAGAAAATCAAGATAAGTGATCTCAAGCTACCAGAACTTGAAATTGAACCCAGGTCGATTCATTGCTGGGCAGTGGACATTAGCACTGCCACTGTGTTAACCCAGCTGAGTTTAAAGGGATCTGAATGAGCATGGATTTAGTTTTGGATTACGCTAAAAGATGTTATTAACCAAGTCATCATAACAAATGGACGAAATGGGTTAATTAGTATTTTTGACAGCTCAATCAGCAGGTGAGGCTATATTTAAAGTGTGAATCAACATGAGAAGGTAATCAGAAAGGGTGGGGTTTAATATGGCAGTAAGGAGATGGTAAATTGAGAAAAAATGCGGTTGTGGACGACCTATTCAAAGACATTTGTCTGGAGGAACTTCAGAAAATCAATGCATTTAAATTATTTTTCTCGGTAATGGCAAGTTTTTTTCACCAGAGAAAAATTCGGAACTTACCAGAAAATGCAGGCACCATTCCTCGGAGTCCTGTGGGGCTCGGCGCCTGAGCAAGCCTCTTCAACTTTGCAATTTGGCTTTTATGCTTGGTTCCTTCCAAATGCAAGTCCAACTGACTTTGCGAGTTCAGCGAGCACCGGCAAGCGTGACAATCATACATCCCTTCCAACTGAATTGGTGTGTTGATTGTCGGGACCTGGGCTTGCCTGTGAACGCGGCGCAAGTGACTCCGGCCATTATTGTGCTGCAACAGCTGAATCTCAGAGTTGAAATCCACATTACAGACGGAGCAATGCCAGCTAAAAGTGTTGGGATAATCGGATTTGAAGGCTTGTTGGATATTTGAAGCTGCTATGGGAACAGGCGCAGATGTATCTTCTGGCAACTGCCTCAAATTTTCATCTCTTTTACTGCTATTTAGCAACCCATTCATCTGCGGCGGTGTTCCGATTGTCGGAACCTGGGTATGGCATTGAACGCGGCGCAAGTGATTCCGACCATTATTGTGCTGCAGCAGCTGCATCTCAGAGTTGAAATTTGCGTTACAAATGGAACAGCGCCAGATGAAAGGGTTGGGATGATTGCATTTGAAGGCTGGTTGGATATTTGAGGCTACGAAGGGAACAGGCGCAGATGTATCCTTCGGCAACTGCTTCGAATTTTCAATACTTTTAGTGTTATTTAACATTCCCTGCCGACCAAGGCTTTGCAAGTATTGGCGCGCCTGTTTGGCATGGCTGCGGCCGGCATAGTGGGCTGATGCCTGTACAGGGCTGTTTAATGTAAGCTTGCAAATTTTACACAATAGTGGCTCCATCAAGTTCGCTAGATGTGGCATAGTTCCTGCTCCGGGTTGTAGGCCTGACATAGTTTCAGAAACTGGCAAATAGATAGGCTTTAAAACCCATATATCACGTCGTTAAATTTGATTTAATTTTTGCGCGGTCTCGGCCACAGAAAAAAATATCTAGGGGTATACGGCACCGTCTCCTGTCACAGAAATTTATCAAGATTAATTACCTATATCATTATATTATTTCTGGTGTTTGTTTACTTTTTTGTTAGGTCCACGTGCGCGCGGGAATACGTTGCACTCTTACCTTGGTTGCACTCTTGGTCAAGGCTCTTGGTTGCACTTCTAGTTGCACTTGCAGTTGTGCACCAGTCTGTTGTTGTCGTTGATGTGAGGAATTTTCTCCTTTCTGGATAAGCTGAAAGCTTAAATTTTAACTTACAAACTATTTTCTTCGATAAATAAAAGAAGCCGCAGCAAATTACACGAAATAAACTGGGTCAACGACCGATCTTCTCTAGAACCGACCAAAACCGAATGTGCCGGTAACCGCCATATTGGAACTCCCAATTAAAGCTTGCGCGCCATAACAGCCTGCAATATCTCGACAAAATCATTACATTTATTTGGTGTAATTCATAAACGCTCTACATTTCCATTTGTTAATAATCCGGTGATATTTAAATAGTTGTAAAAATAGGACGGAGTAGTAGATTAGGTTTAACCGAGTTTAACACTAAAGATTTTCATAAGTTTCAATACGCGGCGCCATATTTGAACGCAACAATTTTAAAAGTCTACATGTACTCCAATACAGATAGACTACATCTATTTAAAACTCACCAAGAAAAACAATACAGAAAATGTTAAATAATTTTTTAAATTTCAAAACATGATATTATTGGCAAGACTCATGATTTACTTCGTGAAACTTATTCCCTTTGCACTGCTTATCAACAGATATCTGCACTTCAGGTGCTAAATGAAATTTTCTTGAAAGACAGGCTTTATAATATATTTTGGAATCTAAAAATATAAAAAAAACATTAAGAAAAGATATAACCAAGATATAACTTGTGGCAAATAATTTGTAAAATATATTTTCTATTTAATAGGTATACCAATAAACCCTCGTAAGACTAATAGCCGACCAGATCGCTTGATGTCTAAAAATCTGCCAGTAGATTTGCCTTTATTTACAAATAAAATAATTTTATATCACTTAAACTAAAATCAGGAATTTTAGTAAAACATATAGAGCTTGTAAAATACCACTTGGTCCGAAGAGTTCGTACAAGGAACCATTTCTCAATGTGAAGGATATTGGAAAGGTTTCAGGTTTTCCACTGTCGATGAAATGAAATTGGAAGTCAATTTAAAATAATAATAATTTTTAAAAAATTAAGCAAAAATATAAATAAATGTAAATATAGTTTCCTCTGGAATTTTATAAACTGTATTTTCCTAAATTACTATAAAACGTTCTGAAGGCTGTATAAAAAGCCAGGCATCCGTCCATCCAAACTACATATTATATAAGCATACCTAATAATTGTGTGAAAACTTACCGTAAATTTATGTAGCTCCAATTTCCATTAATAATATCAGGTCCACTTGCTCGAAGCGAGTAGCTTATGCATTGGCTAGTTTTCTCAGTGTGTTTGATAACAAACCATTTTCCACAAACCTTGAAGAAGAAAAAATATATCAGATTTTAAATTTTTCCTACATGGTTATTAATTCTCCTTTAATTTCCATAATTACCAATGGATGACAACGAATAAAAATCAGCAAAGAAACAAAAGCAAACAAATGAAAAATTAACATTTTAAATTTTGGCTAATTTTTTTGATAGGACAGCTACAGTCCGATTTCAAAATGTCGATAGTGGCTTAATTTCTAGCTACACTGACAACATTTTCATATTGTTGAAATATGGAAGTGTTTGCACATGATGACATTACTCAAAATTCAAATGCATAAGAATTAAAACAGGTGGTTTTCAAACTGTTATTTAAGCTAATAACTTAAAATGACAAATTTTAGGAAAAACCACACAGTCACAGCTTGATAGAAATGAATTCAACAAATACATGCAATCGGCCCATAATTTTATTTTATTTATTTTGACAAAGTTGTCATTATTTATTGCACCAGATTAAAATTTTGGCATTTACTTACTGGATGTTTGGTGCTGGGTTAAATGGGATTGATTTTTTTTCATTTATTTCGTACAATCTCAACACAGAATTGCTATTGGCCAGAAAGTGACACATACACATACCTACTTATCTATACACAATATACATATCTATAAGTGTCCGTAAAGACAAATTTCATTATATTGCTGATGCTAGCAGAAAGTTTTTTTTATTTTAATTATTTGTAGCTTTTTTTAAAAAAAATCCTCCTCTTCCTGACTCAGTGACAGAATGTTGAGATTTTCAAGATATCCAATGTGAAGATAACAATGAAAATCACAATCTGCAACAACAGTTGAGGATTTTTGGATCAAAAACATTATCAGAAGCTTTATAATGAAATCTTGTTAGTTTGTAAACAAGGTTAAATTGTAAACTTTTGGCTCTGCGGCTATGAACAAAAAAATGAAAACAGAAAACTACATTTCTGTTATTAAATTTCAGTGATGAGATTTTCTCTAAAAAGGAAAAAACAATCAACAATTTCAATATAGATGAGTGCCGGCAATGGGACAACCATTTCACCATGACAACAATGCTTATAATGTCTAGTCTCATGTTATTGGTTCAAAATATTATCAGAATGTGGAAATATGATTATGTGTGAGCATCTTGAAACCACATCAGCCAGAACCCAGCTGACTGTGGTGATGAAAGGATGAAACGAATTGGGAAAAATTCCATGAAACTGGTTTATGCAAAATAAATTCGATATAAATTGTAAAAATGAGTGTGATATTCATAACTGTTTCTAAATCCAAGATCCCTTAATTTGTACTGGATGTAAATTACAATAATGGTAAGTTACCAATTTTTTTATTTCTCAGCTATAGTTTGCTTTGAAAATTACTATTTGATTAATTTGTTTAGTTAGTTATCAATTTGAGAAAATGATTATATATTCCACAATTTAATATTCATTTAAAATAATTTTCTCAAAGAGCGTACAAGATCATCAAAATTTGTAAAACTTATGATAAATAAATATTGATTAATTTCAGACAGTCCTTCTGGCATTAACAAGAAAAGGTGGCATTAGCACACCAAAGAGATAGCCAGCAATCGGGCAAAGCAATTTAAAGAATCTTAAAACGGAAAATAATATTTCATGTGTATATTGCTAAAGTATTATTTTTAGGTTTTAATGTCTAAAACCTAATCTGTAAAACAGGAATATGACAGATGGCATTATCTTACAGTAACAAATCCACACCGCACTACATCACATTGGACATCAATAACCTTCTGCAATGCTTTTTGGCCACTGAAATTTA
>JAQFXX010000189.1:0-10055 GCA_034693985.1 Nemasoma varicorne
CCACGGCAGGAGCCACCGCTGGACATATCGGTTCCGCCGGAACCGTAGGACGGGCTTTGCCAAACGGAAAAACGCGCTCCGGTGCCTCGGAGAACCACCACGTCCCCTGGCTATGATCAAAACAAATGCCAGCATTTGCCAAGAAATCTAACCCCAGGATGGTGCGAGATTTAGCCATTTCCGGGAGGATAAAAAACACCTGACGAAACTGCCGCCCCTCCACAGTGATGAGCGCCTCGGTGGTGTGGGCCTCCATCGGGCGATGTACCATATCCGCCATGGATATCAGCCGGGGAGAAGAAACGAAAGAGGCACCCGCAGACGTCAGTAATCCCCGGAGGGCCTCCCCCCCAGCGACGTGTTTGAGCCTGAGTCTAACAGAGCCGGCAGGGAACGTTCTCCAATTTGGCAATCTACCCTATACCAGATTGCCCCGCGACTCTGCAGCGCAAGATTGAACTAGTCATAGGGGCGCGCCGGAGTCTGTGGAGGCGGTCGAAGGGAAGGCAGGCCAGTTGTTCAAAATAACATTGACCAAAGAGGAGTTGGAGCGAGGGAGGTTTGCGCAGCCCTTGGGACAGAAACGAACCGAATACCCCAATTCCCCACAAACTACGCAGGAGAGAGGCTTGTTAAACCGGGAAGCGGAGGAGCCGCCGGAGCCCGAAGGCTGACGGGACGATGTCTGACCCCCGGAACCGGAAGAGCCCTCCTGTGGAGCCGGGTGAACACTAGAGGAACGGGGCACATCCGAACGAGACGAAGACTTCGAAAGAGACGGAACCTTGGTCGTCGTTTTTGCCGCAGCGTCCGAAGCTGGGCCCATCGTACCATTGGGAGACATCTGAACCGTCGGGTTGGTGTGAATGGACACCCGATCACCAAGTCCGGACCCCGGATCCTCTGACGGCCAAACACCCGACAGCTGGAGGCGATGCTCCATAAGCTCCGCCGATGAACGAACGGAGTCCAGGTCAGCTGACCCGTGCGAAGAAACATGAGGTTGAAAATCCGGATGTAACCCCCCCACGATCAGACTGAGCTGTGTATGAGCATCCGGAGCATGGGTCATACCTGCGATAAGGTCAATCATGAGGCGGAAGTATTCGGAGACGGGCTGGGCGAAACGCTGACCAGCCGTGGCCAGCACGGACAAAACCATGCCATCTGACTCCTTCCGTCCGTACTGTTCCCGCAGACGGGTTTGAGCCTGAGCCCAGGAATGGATGGTGGGCTGTGGGGAGCACCACCAATCACGGGCCTCGCCGTCCAGGATCCAAATGAGGGCACAAAGCATCTCCGCATCCGTATAACCATAAGTATTTTGCAACACTAGTAGCATGGCCATCCAGGAACGGAACTCTTTACGTACCCCGGTGAAACGGGTATGTCGTCCGAAAACCTGGTGCATGGGAGCCTTCTGCTGAACCACCACCAGCGATGAAACCGAGGCCAAAGGAAACTGAAAAACGGAGGCGGAAGGATTCAGAACTGAGGTGGGAAAAGAACCTACTGGAGGGGCCTCCGGAAAACCAACAGAGGAAACCGGGGAGTGTCGGGATAAAAATTCCGACATAGATCGCCGAGCATCCTCGCAAATGGCGGCAATGGATTCCAAGAGAAGCGATTCCATGTCCGCGCGCAAAGAAGCAAAAGCAGTGCCCATCGCCTCCGGAGGGGCCGGGACCACCAGGAGAACAGGAACAACCGGGGATGCCGGCCCAACCGGGACCTCCGGGGGCACTATCGGAGCAGGACTCTGCGGGAGCGCCCGGAGTACCGGGGCTACCGGATCCGGGACCACCGGGGCTCCCGGAGCCAGGACCACCGGAGCGACCGGAGGCGCCGGAATCGCCGGAGCGATTGGAGGCGCCGGAACCGCCGGAGCAAGCGGCCGTTCCGGGATCACTGGAGAGTCAACCACGCGTATTAAATGTGGCAGCGACGGAGATCGCTCACCACCGGGCGAAACGGGCGGAATGACCAGCCCACCGGACCCGGATGACGATTGCCGCGCATTCACAGGCGACCTGTGATGGTCACCCCTCGCAAGAGCGGCCTGGCGGTTCGCAGCCGCTTGGCGTTTTGCCGATTTATTTCTAGTATTGGGCATATTGAGTCACGCCACCGGACCAATTACCACAAAATCTCACAAAACTTCACCAAACTTCACAAAACTTCACAAAACGCAGGGGTTCGCTTGAGACTCGTCTGGATACCTGTCAACGGACAGTGGCAGCAACGAGATACACAAGCACCACGAGTTGGGCGCCAATTATAGAGATATAGTGTATTCAATGAGACTCGACAAGAGTATATTGAATAAACGCACAATAATTTTATTCGTTGTAAGTCTAAGCTTTTACATACACAAGAAATTCGCTGGGGAAGAAGAGAGACGTCCTCTCACCACGACAGCCTTCTTAGATCTGACTTGACATACCTTCCCCAGGTAAGATGGATCCCCCCCCAGGGGATCCAGCCCACCTGGTCGGATAACCTGTCGAACCTGTCCTGAGAGGATTGCCTCACCCCCCCCAGTTTGTTGTTAATACATTAAACTAATGGTAAATAAACAAATTACAAAGATTATCAGAAATTCGAACAGGACTCATGGGTCGTGAGGTTCCGGCGAGGGCGGTGGTGGCAGGCATTTTCGGCGGGGCTTCACTGGTGATGACGCCTTTCTCTTCTCCGCCAAAGCGCGCTGCACCCGCTGTTTCACCATAAGCATATGAGCCATGTCAGCGTCGGAAACGTCGTGAGATGGAGCCTCCGTGGTTTGGAAAACCGCGCCGTTAATTTGTCGGCAACGCGGAATGGGATAGGCGCGATGGAAGTGTAGACGGCATTTGGCCGAGGAGACCTTCCCCAACTTGCACTGAAGGCACGGGGTATGGTCCGGCCTTTCTTGATGAACTAGGAAACGGTACACTTCGAAATCGCGAATGCCGGCCTCCGACTGCATATAATGGTCCAACATGGCGACGGGATCGTCCGGATCTATGTCTGCCGGTGGAGCTTTCGGAGGGGTACGCTGGGCCTTTGGTTTATCCGATTTGCGCCGGGGAGACCGGCCGGTGCGCGACGACGATGAACGCCGGTGGTCACCGTCCGACCGTGGAGGAGAACGGGAGCACACCTTTCCACGAGAGCGGGAGGATGGGGAAACCCTCCGGCGCTTGCTACCGGGAGAAACGCCTGATTGTCCAGGTTCCGATTGGATCGCAGGCCGCTCCGAAAACTGAGGTAGCGGGCCCTTCCACCCAACCGTCTGTCGGGTACCATGTCCGGGGGGTGACAACGCAATGCGCTGTAGCCGACGCTGCACAGTAGACGGCGAACGGAGCGTCCATTCCACCGGGGCTGCCGGATCGGCCTCTGATTCGGTAACTAAGCGGAGTACCGGACTAATGGAAATGTCCGCTATTGCGGCATCAATTTCGGAGGTGTCGTCTAGAGGGAGATGACCCGTAAAAGGGACCTCTAAGCAAAAAATCGGGTGAGTGTCCAATTCTTTCACGGCTTCCCCCACCACTTCGGAAGCACCGATCTCCGGAGCAATGCACGGAGAGGAACACCGGGATTGCAAATCCGGAGGACCAGGTAACGATAGAACAGTTTCCGTGCGCGGGATCGGCACTGGCGCGGGAAAATCCCAGGAACTAACATAAATGGGAAGACCCCCTCCATACTGTTCATTTTTGATCCTTTCCCGGATCAACGCCGACGTTAATTCGGTCACCCGTGCCCGAGAATCGGACAATTGCCGACGAACATCACCAATTTCGCGTTCGCGAATCTCCGCACCCTGCTCAATCTCCTTAATTCGAGACTCAAAGGCCAAACGCTGAGACGTGGATAGAAAATGGATATCCTCCTGACTGTCCGACGTTTGCGCCCTAAGGCACGTCAAAAGTTCACTAACAATGCCGGTGATCGCGTGCAAGCGAAGGTTAGACGTTGTGAAGGCACTCACGTAATCAAAGTTAGGAACTGGAGTTTGTGGACCATCGGATCTAAGCATAAAGGCCCGAAAAATCCTAGTGTCAAAATCCTCCAATTGTCGAGGGGAAAAACCACGCGAAGTAGCACCGGAAAATGAAGCCATTATAGAACCGTCACACACAACCGCCGTGGAACAAAGAGGACTCGATAATGGCGACTCCACCCAACCCTGTTGCATGTAAACGTGAAATGTCTGCATCAGGGCGCCCTCGGGTGGGACTTTCGGGAGGTTCACGGGTTTCAAGGACGGATGACAATCAGGCAACTCCGAGGAATTCGGTTGTTGCAATACCGCCGGAGGCAATGACCCCGGTGGTATGGTACCACTCAATAACAGCAAGCGATGGCGCAACGGAAAAATACACGACGAATCGGGGACGGCCGGACCTACAACCGCGCAATGGCCGGTTAAAGACGGAGGCCCACACGGAACATAGCCCACATATTCGGCCAACAAATCAACGTCCAACTGAATCTCCCCGTTGTTGTAAAACGACGGTTCCAGGACATCCGGATATCTCGGAGCCCTGGAGACGGGAAAAATCGGGGAGCATGCCAAGAGTTGGGCGGCCCGGCCCACCTTCCATACCAAGGTGCGCCGGAGATTGACACGGCGAGGGAACGTAGCATCGAGGATCCGGAGCTCCGAAAAATGCTGAACAGCAAGCATCTTCCGGTAGTACTCCGGAGATGCGGTAGAGAACGGGCCCTGTTGATCCACGTACGGACGAACATGCTCCAAAATATGCGCAACTGGGGCGAGGTTATGAAAAGCCGTAGCCTCTGCAACGAGGTCATCGACCCCCGCATAGTTACTATTTAAAAAGCGCGGAGAACGACGTGGAGGGACCGCCGGAGGATCCGGTAAAGCCGGAACCCCCGCAGCCACTGTTTCAGCCGGGTCTGGAACCGTCGGAGCAGCCCGGGGAGGCCGGCCCCGGCGTCCAGTCCGCAAAATAGGTTGAACCGGACCCTCGGGCTCCGGACCTTCGTAGAAGAGGGTAAGGTGTTTGGAGTTGTAATGTCCTAACGATACCGAACGAGTAGGGTCCCAGATTTCATATGTGGTGGGTCCCACAGCGCGGTGCACTAAGTAAACCCCGTCCCGGCGAGGGGCCAATTTTGCCGAAAAGCGAGTTGCCGCCTTACTCTGAGGTTGGGTGGCTACGAGGACCTTGTCCCCCACAGAAAAGGCGTAGGACTCAGGCATGTCGGCAGAAACCCCAGCTCGGCGGGCATCTTGGGCCTCCTCCAATCTGACCTGGCAATCCAGGAGCGCCTCCGACACGGAGCGCATGAATTCCGTGAATGACGTGGCCGTGAAATGAGGATCCTGGCACGCCGCCGAGAAATCAAGAATGTTGTCCCGCGGAGCCCGTGGGCGACGACCAAACTCCATTTCAGCCGGAGTGGCCCGAACCGTGCTGTTCACTGAGGTGTTCATCGACCACCTGATCATGGGAACATATTTATCCCACGTCGCGTGAAAAGAACCTACACAAATTGACAAACGGTGGCGCAGGTCCCGGTGTCTGCGCTCCACAGGATTGGCCTGGGGGTGGTAATTAGCCACGGCCAGCCGGCGGATGCCCATGAGTTCCGAGAACTGCGAAACCATCGCCGACATGAACTGAGACCCATTATCACATTTCAGTACCCGGGGTGTGCCATACCGAAAACAGATCTCGTCGCGCAGAATGGCGATCAAGGTCTGGGCGGTGGCTCCTTTAACCGGGAAAAGCTCCACAAAGCCTGTGGACGTGTCTGAGACCGAAAAAAGGTGAGTATTACCATCGTCGGTCTGTGGAAGGGGACCCACGAAATCAACCGAAATGCATTCCCACCGAGGGACCGTCGGGGGAGAGAGAAGAGGGACCGACGGAGACAGGCAGGAGGCTTTGTACTTCTGGCACTCCACACAAGTTTTGACAAAAGCGGTGACATCCTGACGGATGCGGGGCCAAAAATAGCGTTCCAAAATCCGAGCCATGGTTCCGGCGACGCCCTGGTGCCCGGCCTCCGGAACAGAATGGTTCCACGCTAGGACCTTGGGGACAAACGATGTTGGGATGACATATGTTTTGTTCATGTGGAACAAACCGACGTGCATCCTGCACAAAATACCGCCTTCAACCAAATACCCGCGGGACAGCGCCACGTGGCCCTCGACGGACTCATCCGGAGATGGTCGCTCCAATGCACGTAAAATGGGACCACAATGCGGGTCCTCCAGCTGTGCCTGGCGGAATTCGGCCTGAGAGATCAGAGGGTCTTCCATCGCGAAGTGGTGGATCAGAACAATCGGTTCCGGCTCCGCAAATGGACGAGAGAGTAAGTCCGCAACCGCATTGAGTTGCCCCGGTATATAGGCAATGTCAAAGACAAATTGCTGCACCGTAAGGGCCCATCGAGCAAGCCTCCCCTGGGGGTCTTTGATGCTCATAAGCCAACGCAGCGGCTGGTGGTCCGTGTGAACCACAAACGGCATGGTCTCAAGGTACCCGCGGAACTTGTGAATCGCCCAAATGACCGCCAGGGCCTCCCGCTCTATAGTGGAATAATTCCTCTGAGCTTTGTCAAATAATTTGGAGGCATATTCGATCGGCCGCTGTTCCTTCCCGTCGCCCTGCACCAGGACCGCGCCCATTGCGGTCTCGCTCGCGTCCGTGTAAAGACGGAAAGAACGGGAAAAATCCGGCTGTGCCAGGACGGGAGCTTCACAGAGGCACTGCTTGAGCTGCGCGAAACTGGCCTGGCAGGCCTCGTCAAACACAAAGGGAACATCTTTCTTTAGTAACCGGAACAGAGGACCCGCGATATCGGAAAAGGAAGGAATGAATTTGGCGAACCAACGGCAGGAAGACACAAAACTCTGCAACTGCACGATGTTGCGCGGGTATTCCAGCGAGAGGATCGCCTCAACCTTCTCCGGATTTGCCGAAATACCGTCCGGAGAGACAATGTGACCGAGGAACTTAACGGAGTTTTGGAAAAACCCACATTTAGCACGGTTCAACGAAAACCGATGCTTCCTAAGGCACCCCAGAACTTTCTCAATATCCAGCAAGTGCTGTTCAAATGATACGGAGGCCACCAGGATGTCGTCCTGGAAAGCCTCGGCCGTCACCTCCGGGATGGTTGCCAGCATGGCGTCTACCACCCGTTGACAATGGGCCGAGGAGTTCCGAGCTCCCATAGGCATACGCGTGTAGCATAAAACCCCTTTGCTCGTCGAAGTCGAATACAAAGCCTGGCATTCCGGAGCCACCGGGATCTGCCAGTAGCAGCTGGTCAGATCAAGAGTGGACATGTAAGGTTTAGCCTGAACCTTCGCCAGGATGTCGTCGATGCGAGGCATGGGATACGTGTCCCCGACCATGACGCGGTTTAAGCGTCGAAAATCGGTCACTAACCGCACAGAATCCGGACCGCCGGGCTTTGGAACCAGAATCGACGGGGCCGACCAAGCTGATTGAACCGGAACAAGATACCCCTTATCCAGCAGGGCCTGGACCTGCGCATCCATGAGTTGCCGCTTACGAGGCGACATGGAGTACAGCTTCTGGGCCACAGGGACCGTACCGGGCAAAACCGAGATGACCTGAGGCGGCACAAGAGCTGGGCCCTCAGGCTCATCAAAAATGTCCCCCTGAGTGACCAAAAGGTCGACAACAACCACTCGTTCCTCAGGAGATAGGCCCGAACCCTCGTGGTCCCGCAAACAGTAGTCCAACACTGTGAGTAGCGCCGAGCAGGTCAGGGATTCCGAAATACAGCTTGCCAGGAACGCCGCAGTATCAGGATCGTCCAATGGCACACCCCGCACGCCGTCAACGGTCTGCGGACTCGTCTCGGGCAGAACCTCCGAGTCACTCACGGCAGGAGACACCACAGGACCAACTGGCTCCGCCGGCACCGGAGGATGGTCTTTGCTAAACGGGAAAACGCGCTCCGGAGTTTCAGAGAACCACCAGGTCCCCCGGCTATGGTCAAAGCAAATGCCAGCATTGGCCAAGAAATCCAATCCCAGGATGGTGCGAGATTCCGCCATCTCCGGGAGGATAAAAAACACTTGACGAAATTGTTTCCCTTCCACCGTGATGAGAGCCTCGGTGGTGAGGGTCTCCACCGGACGATGGACGCCATCCGCCATGGAGATGAGGCGGGGAGAAGAAACAAAAGAGGCACCCGCAGACGTAAGTATTCCCCGAAGAGCTTCCCCCCCCCAGCGATGTGTTAGAACCGGAGTCCAACAGGGCCGGCAGGGTATGCTCTCCAATGTGGCAATCCACCCACACCAGATCGCCCCGTGACTCAGTAGTACAAGATTGAACTAGTCACAGGGGCGCGTCGGAGCCCGTGGAGGCGGGCGAAGGAATGGCAGGCCGGGCGTTCAAAACAACATTGACCAAAGATGAGTTGGAGCGAGGAAGGTTTGCGCACCCCTTGGGACAGAAACGAACCGAATACCCCAACTCCCCACAGACCACGCAGGATAGAGGCTTGTTAAACCGGGAAACGGAGGAGCCGCCCGAGCTCGAAGATTGACGGGACGAAGTCTGGACCCCCGAACCGGAAGAGCTCTCCTGTGAAGGTGGGTGAACAGCAGAGGGGCGGGACATCTCGGCACGAGACGCAGACTTCGAAGGAGGAGGAAACTTGGGAGTCGCTTTCGTCGCAGTGTCCAAGGTTGGGCCCATCATACCGTTGGGAGACATCTGCACCGTCGGGTTTGTGCGAATGGACCCCCTATCACCAAGTCCGGACCCCGGATCCGCCGACGGCCAAACGCCCGACAGCTGGAGGCGATGCTCCATAAGCTCCGCCGCCGAACGAACGGAGTCTAGGTCAGCCGATCCGTGCGAGGGAACATGAGGCTGGAAAACGGGATGCAACCCCCTAACGATCAGACTAAGCTGTGTGTGGGAATCCGGAGCATGGGTCATACCGGCGATAAGATCAGTCATGAGGCGGAAGTATTCGGAGATGGGTTGGCCGAAACGCTGACCTGCCGTGGCCAGTACGGACAAAACCATGCCGTCCGACTCCTTCCGCCCGTACTGCTCCCGCAGTCGGGTTTGTGCCTGAGCCCAGGAATGTATGGTGGGCTGCGCGGAGCACCACCAATCACGGGCCTCGCCATCCAGGATCCAAATGAGAGCACAAAGCATCTCCGCATCCGAATAGGAATAAGTACTCTGTAATACAAGTAGCATGGCCATCCAGGAACGGAACTCCTTACGTACACCGGTGAAGCGGGTATGGCGTCCGAAAACCTGGTGCATGGGGGCCTTCTGCTGAACCACTGCCGGCGATGATTCCGATCCGGAAGGAAAATGAAAAACGGAGGCAGAAGGATTCAGAACGGAGGTGGGAAAAGAGGTCACCGGAGGGGCTTCCGGAAAACCAACAGAGGACACAGGGGAGTGCCGGGATAAAATCTCCGACACAGAACGACGAGTATCCTCGCGAATGGCGGCAATGGACTCCAAGAGAAGCGATTCCATGTCCGCGCGCAAGGAAGCAATAGCAGCACTCATCGCATCCAGAGGGGCCGGGGCCACCGGGAAAACAGGAACAACCGGGGTTGCCGGAGCAATCGGGATCGCCGGGGGCACCACCGGAGCCGGGAGGTCCGGGACGGGCCGGAGAACCGGGGCCACCGGAGGCGGGAGTTCCGGAACCGCCGGAGCGACCAGAGGTGCCGGCACCGCCGGAGCTACCGAATGTTCCGGGATCACCGGAGAGTCCACCATGCGTAACAAGCGTGGCGGTGACGGGGACCGGCCACCACCGGGCGAAACTGGCGGAAGGATGGGCCCACCGGACCCGGAGGACGATTGACGCGCATTCACAGGCGACCCGTGATGACCACTCCTCGCAAGAGCGGCCTGCCGCTCCGCAGCCGCCCGGCGTTTCGCCGATTTATTCCTAGTGTTGGGCATGATGAGTCACACTAACGGATCAAAAACCACCAAAACTCACAAAACACACAAAAACACAGGGGTTCGCTTGAGACTCGTCTGGAGACCTGTCAACGGACAGTG
>JAQFXX010000190.1:0-10052 GCA_034693985.1 Nemasoma varicorne
GATCTATACATGGCACTTGCCATGTATTTGCATGTAATTTGTATGGAAGCCCTGTCAGCCCATCCTTTGGGTTCATAAAATCAAGTTCATAGAAAGAGAAATCTTCTTTGACCCGGAATCTCATTAATTTCAATTTTTTAGATGATAGCTCGTTTATCGAAACAAAATATTAAAGATATTGAAGCGAAAATCTATGAAACATGTTCAATAGAACTCTGTGTGGTAGAGCTCTACCACACACACAAAAGTTGTGTATACACTGTAGAATTTTTAAGGCAAAAGAACTCACGTAGAGCATGTGTACCGTGCTCGTGTAGGGCTGTAAAGGGTGTATACACTTCTTTCCGCTTCTCTACAAGAGTTTTCAATAACTACTAAAAAACTAGTGGACAACTAGCATTAGGATCAGTTTGTTTATCGATCGGTTTCTATTTGGATCAGTTGGTTTATCGATAGTTTTCTATGAATATCAGCTGGCTCATCGATTGGTTTCTATAAAGGTCAATAAACCAACTGATCCTGAAAGAAACTGATCGATGAACAAACTGATCGGTTTCTATTAGGCTCACCTGGTTCATTGATCGGTTTCTATTAATTTCGTCTGTTAAGGTTATTTCATGTCATTTTAAAAGACAGTACTCATATGGACATCTTCATTTCAAGTGTGTTTAAACCCTGTTAGGTGGTCATGTGTCAAACTTCAGGTGCACGGTCCTCTCTTGGACATCATGTCCATTTTTAAGGGTGTTTATATACTGTCAGGTGGTTGCACGTCAAACTAGGTGCATTTGGCCTATTCAAGGTATCTGGTGTCCTTTTTAAAAGACATGGTACTCACATCGTCATCTTCACTTTGAAATGTGCAGGGTTCCCACTGACCTGCAAAGTCAGGCTAAGTCAGGCAAATGCAAAATGGTCAGGCAAAGTCAGGAAAATTTGGCAATTTTGCTAAAAAGTCAGGCAAAGTCAGGCAAAAAAGCATTTTTGGTGTTGAAATTTTGGAATTAACACTTAAGCAATGATGAGGAAATGTATGGATAACTTCTTTCTGTAAAATTAAATAGGCTGGAGGCAGAGGTGCCGTTGTTTTAAATTTTGAATGTACTTTCATCTGCTTCATTGCCATTGAGCTGACAGTTTGCATTTACAAGTTTTGATTGAATCACACAATGGCTTCTTCAAAAAAGACATTATTTAATGAACAGCGGTTGGATGCAGCACTTCATCCTGAGTTTACAGGCTGGTTATCATCAGTGAAGAATAACAAATATCAGGCATACTGTAAGTGCTGTCTCACAACATTGGAATTAAGCAACATGGCAGTACAAGCTCTTTTGGAAAAACCAAAAAAAAGGAATCAAGTGAAGAAAATAAAAAACAGAAAGAGATGCAAAAAATAAATTCTGAGTTAAGAAAGCTTGAGGATGAAAGGAAGAGAAACAGAAAGGATGCAGATCTAGAGGATGCATCATTGGAACAAAAAAATTAGAAAACTTCAAAAAAAATATGAATTTGAAAGTAAAAACTGTTTTCTTGATGTCATAATGTTGTTAATGCATAATGTCTTAATGTGATTTCTTGCTACTGTCATAATCTAATAAAATAGTGCAACTTTTCTTATGAAGTGAGCTAGATTTTTGACACTCATATGCATTTAACATTTTTAAAATGGTCAGGCAAAATCAGGCAATAACATGAAAAAGGTCAGGAAAAGTCAGGCAAAATTAAGAAAAATACTCCAAAAAGTCAGGAAAAGTCAGGCTAAAAGGTTTCAGAAAAATAGTGGGAACCCTGAATGTGCTTAGAGCCTGTCAGATGTTCATGTGTCAAATGTGCGTTGCATTATGCCTATTCAGGTTATCTTGTGTTGTTTTTAATAGATGCATGTATGGTACTCACATAATCATCTCCATTTTCAAGGGTGTTTATGTCCGGTCAGGTGGCCATATGTCAAACATTATGAGCATTTTGCCTACTGAGGTTATCTTGTGCATTTTTAAAAGACGTGGTGTTTACGTGGACATCTCCATTTCTAAATGTGGTTATGTCCGGTCAGGTGGTTTATATCTCAAACCTAGTGTACATGTGGAACATTAAGGCTATCTCGTGTCATTTTTAAAGACATTGTACTCACTTGGACATCTCTGTTTTGCAGGGTATGTAAAGCCTGTCAAGTGGTCATATGTCAAATTTAAGGCACATGTGGCCTAATCAGATCTTGTGGTTAGTGCTATATGTACTTACCGTTTGCAGGTTTCAACGCAGCTAAGGTCTATAGGAAATTTTAATAGATGTCTCTAAGTATTCCTCCGTCCAATGGGAAAATTTACTGGCAGTCCAGTAAATGGGAGTTTATCCATGTGTTTGCAAAATTCCAAGATCTTGACTTGTCATCATGAGAGGATGGTAAAATTAAAGACCTGCCAGATTTCAGGTTATCCACCTGGTGGCGAATTCCTCTTCACCAGACAAAGGGAATGCCTGCTGCCATCTTGGATGTGTAGCCCCAATCCACTCTTGGATATCTGGGACCGGTAGCTGCTATCCTGGATGTCTCTGGGATCCACCCGAAGATTTCTTAATAAGCAAACTATCGTTTTGTACTCAACAACCGGGGTTCCTCTCCACCTTGCTGTCCCTGCCGTGGATTCTGCTGAATCCGTTGAGCACATGAGTCAGTGTGACTGTGTGGTTAGCTTGCATGAACAAAGACTAACTTCAAAACGACTCCTGCTTCCTCATTCTCAGGCTAGCAGGCCAGATTCTCCATTATGTGGTGCCCCCTATATTTCTGTACAGGGTGCCACAAGGGCGAATCTGATTCTCCCAGAATCAAAGGGTAGTACATCCTTGTGTGTATCAGAATTAGGACACTCGAACGTTTGCGAACATTTGCTCAGATGACAGCTCGGCAGAATGGCTCCTTGTTACCTTTATTAAAGGATATAAAAATACAACTTAGGAACTTATCAACATTTCCAAATTCACCACCAGGTGAATCGAACGATAAAACAATTTAAAAACATCAAGCAATAAAGGTCACAACGGTGGTAACAAGGTAAGTTGTCATAGTAACTTGATTCCGTAGGACACAACGGTGGCAAGAAAATCCGGTGATGAGCAAAACATTTACTTGCAAGCCGCAATAGTGGCGAACAGTTTCAATCCAGACTCAAACGAGAGGCTGGCAAATTGCCGCAACCAGGTCTGTGGGGCTCTCACATAGGTGTTGGCATAGCAAATCGAGGATGTGGTGGATCCACCCAAGGGCATCATCGATGGTGGTAATGTTGCCGAGGTTTGGTTGTTTCACACTCCGAAGCTCCCAGGCGCAAGGCAAAAGCGACTAGAACCAGCATAGGTAGAGCTGGTATGCCTGAAATGGTAAGTCCGCGGCTAACGTCATCGGAGGCATCAAACTGCGGGATAGGACAGTGGTCACTGGCCACTCAGGCCAATTGAAGTTGGAGGTGCAAGCACTTAACTTCGCTGCCGATGTTATCGTCCTGGACGGGATGGTTGGGCCGCAGGAGAATCTATCAGACTTGTAGTTGGCGTGGCCGGATATAGCATGTCACGTAGTAGATGTTATGTGGAACAGAGGTGGCAATCCGGCGAGGGGCTGCGTTAAAGGGCAAAGGCTGATGCGAGCGATACTCGGTCAGGTTTACTATGTGGGACAGCACTAAATGGTGGCCCTCTTGGAACAGGGAAATAAGCACCATGTCTTAGAAGGCATGAGGGACATGTTGTACGGTCAGTCCATCCACTACCATTGGCTCATAGGTCGCCCAAAACCGAATGGCTTGACGTCGGCGTTTGATCCCAGTGAAACCAAGAAGACAGGACAGCGGGCGTCGTGACCCAATCTGCTTCATAATGGGCTGGTGGCGTGGTTACACCCAATCCCGTTGTGTCAACTTCCTCCCTGGCTCGACAACCATTCACCCTTGTCAGCGAGGGGTGTAGGGACGGTTGTTCTAGTCCTACTTGACATAGTGCAGTGCTCGGTTTGTTAAGGAGCAGTTCTTGGAATGCCGATCTCTGCCGTACAAGCAAAGGATCTGCGAGCAGAGACATTTGCCTGAGTCGTGGAAGCCTTGGTCTGGGTTCTGAGGACGTAGGTTCTGAAGGCACGGCATCCGGTGGTGCAGCTGTGCAGGCAATCCCTAGGAGCGGAGCCAGGTATTCGCGAAACCCTGGGTAGCAGACATAGGCAGTGTCAAATTCACTGTGGAGGTATATTGCCAATAGGGCCTCATTAAGTTTCTTCGGGAGGTAGTCCTGGCGGTCCAAGGTGGTGTCCCGTCGACGAAGTTTGTCTCGGTACCTGGCAACACCTGAAAGGTACGTTATCCTCCTTCCAAATCGTGTTGTTGGATAGCGGCGTTGTTTGCGAATCTGTGGCAGGCTTCCCCTGCGGCATCGGCGGCAGGCTCGGAAATTGCTGCCTCCAGCTTTGCGATGATCTTAAAGCAGGCATGCCTCAACGGTGATGATCATCTTCCGGATCAAGTCCGAATGGCACCCGCAAGGTTTCAGAGGCCGGTAGTAGCATCGGCGGTATTCCGGCTATGTTGACTGGTTGGCTAAGAAAAGATAAAACAGCTATGTGGTCATTTTCAAGTTCAGCAGAAGTGACAAAACACCGCAGCTTCTGCATATTGTCACCTATTGCTCTAACCTCTGAAGTTAAAAATTCACTTCATTCTATCTTCTGTCGCAGTCCAGCATAAAGTTGAGTATGGCACACCATACTTTATGCATATAGGACAAGTGTGGCATCACACCACGCTCATCGTAAAAGATTGCCAAAAAAACCTGTCAAATCAAAAAAATGGTAGACTCTAGTCTAACTTAATGTCCAGTTAAGTTTTTTTCACATTTATTTAGGTGCAAAAAGTCATTTTCCTATAAAATGCTACACCCCACAAGTGTACGTCAAAGAAAGAGTCAGTTGAAGTTTTCTCGCTATAGATGCCGCTGGGCGTCTTTTATTGGGATTGCTAAATTCGGAAACCGGCAGCAAACGTCTGGAACTGACGCCACCAGTCTGCAGCTGTCGTAAGTGGGTTAAACACACTCTGAACATGTAGTCAAATGGCAATCGCAGTCGGCAATTCTAGTTTTTTTCGAATCAAGCACCATTAAGCTATTTCCGTCTCCTAACATCGTTACGTTTTTTTCTCACAGAAAACTAGTCCTAATTCAACAATTCGTACCATTCCACAGTCTTAACCTCGGCATTGCTAATTGCCTTACTAATTCATGTCAACAGACAAACTTGTTTCGCACTGTCGTCATGACAACTCGCCATGCTTTCCACCCAAGCTAAGTTGTTTCGGGCATTTTAGTCGAAAATCCTACATCTATGTATAATGGAATATGTGGCGGAAGACTCACCTATTAGTTGGGAAAATTTCCTGTAATGGGATTTCTGTCCTGAGTCAGGGGAATTATGAAATCCCACAGTTTTTCAATGAATTGTTGAAGAGCGTCCCTCAAGTGAAAAGTAAGATAGCAACTAGGGATTTCCCGGTTTTGCTACGCACTGCAGTCCAGTTGGGGTGTGCATTAAGTCAGTCAACATTCAATTTAACATTTACGTTCGCACAAATGTACTACGCCTCAGACATCACGCATTTAACATGCCTGGTTAGTTTTACATCTTTACAAGTGCGGGGATGTATGGAGGTCACACTTTTAATTGTCTAACATCTGCAAATCCACTTCAACCCTACATAACACCTGTATCTAATGTCTTGACTCACAGTGGGCCTAATTAAGTCAACCTTATGTGAGTATGATAATAAAACGGGAAAGGGGTGCATTTAGGAGGAGAAAAAAATTTCGGCGCACAGCACTTATTCGTTCGTGGCACACGCAAATTGCACTTTTACCTTATCGAAGCACAGGCGCTGTCTGAATCACAGAGAGGGACAAAAAAGTGGGTTTTATCTTCGTGGTTGAAGGAGTTAATTTAGGAGGTAATTTTTTGTGAATGTTAACAGTTACCAAAGTTCTCCATCGAGGCTAGGAATAAAATCCTGAAGGTTTGAAAAGTTGAAAGATCCCCAGATGGAAGTCTGACTGTCGTAGCCTAACCCTGGCGGCTCGGAACGGCACTCGCAGCCATCACATTCGCTCTTTCTCCGGATCATTTGGATCTTCAGCAGGATAGTACGGGGTCTTTAAAGTGTGTCTATCCCAAGCTCTTTGTTATAGGTTCCGTCTAAGTTGTGACTGGTTGTCATGGTAGTCTTTCCAGGTAACCTGTAGTGGTTTATTCCGGTGATGCCGCTTTGGAATGGTAGCCACAGGCATCTAAGCGACAACAGTTCCATCAGGGTCATCATTAAGAATCATCAAATTCTGCTTACCTGATTGAGGGCTCCAGCGGTACCCAATCCATCCAGTGACATCCCATGGAGTCTCCTTTCCCTGAAGTAGGGCAGTCCGGGGTTGGCTGCTACCACTAGCTGCCTCTTTGCTGGTAGCAGCCCTAGCAACTGCTGGTTTTTCAGGATTGATCTTCTCGTCACTGGTTGCTTGATCAGCCATAGCACATGAGAGGGCGTTACCATCGCCGCCCACATCAAGCTTGTCGCATAGCGGCATAGCAGGTGCATCCAGGAGTGATGGCAGTTTCGCAATACGTTCATCATCATCCCCCCGGAATTTGCTAACAGCATCTCCTGATACCTGTTCCACATATAGTTTTAAATGGGAAACGTGAATTTCTGTCGTTAGTTTACACTTACGTTTGGAGTCATCAAGGTATTTAATCTTGCAATTGACTCTGTTACCAGTGGTTTCTGTCACTAGCCGGTCCGTTATAAGGTTTGATCTTTTTGGTCAGTCCATTTAAAAGGCTGGTGCCAAGTTTTGTACAAGAACTAAGTCACCTACTTGGTATTGAACCAAGGTATTGAACCATTGGTATCAAAGGTATTTATTCGCAAATAGTGCTATTGAAGACAAATTTCAAAAAAACATACACGTCTAATTAAATTTGATGTTTTTTTAAAGATAACTTATTGCAATTAAAGCTTGAAGTAAGCCACAAACTTATTTATTTTTTAAGCGAAGAAATGCTAATTTGCTGTTAACGGCCACACCAAATGCTGATTTCTTTGTTTTTGGAAATTTTAGGAGTACTGCACTTGCAAATAAAGAAATGATTATGTAGTAATTAATATTATAATATGCATATATTAAACTACATTTAAATTCTTTTAAAAATAATCAACTTACTAAATAAGGCATCCATTTTATTTTGATCCGGTGGATCCTTTTTGGAGGCTTCTGGATTTGACTTTAAAATCCACCTCTTAAGTTGCTTTTCGGCAAAACCTGCAGTGGAAACAGATTTTGAAGCAAAATTCCAGTAAATGCCGCCATTGACTTTGCTTGTGTTGCTAACATCTATGCCACTTTATCAACCATAACATTGGATCCAGGATACAAGTTAACCTGTATTGGATAACACAAAAACATAATGGTAAATATAATTTACCTTATTAGTAGAATTCTTAATTATTTTTAAGTGGAGAAATCTTACCTTTAATCCAGATTCAGAGCTGCGAACAGAATCGCGGTCTATGTTCTCAATGGCTTTCAGTGAAGGTGATCCTGATGGTTTTGAAGAACTCATATTCAAGCCATCTGTGGTGTCCTATGCCTCAAGAAGTGCATTTATTTTTTGCAAGACATTTGGAATATCTGCAAATGTGAAATGGTTCATAAAATCTTTCTTGTACTAATTGCATGTGCTAATTAAATAAATGTTGCAAATTTCACTTGTTATAAGATTATTTAAAATCCCACTACAAATTTGTAAATTTCACATGATTGTATAGGTTTTTTACTTTTTCTTTAAATTAAAAACTAGAGCATTTGATCATAATTTTGGACACAAGAAACATCCATCCATGTTTAAATCCGTTAGACCAATTATCCTGCACAGTAAATGTAAATTGCGCAAATTAGAGCCTACAGATTTACTTGGTACAGAAAATGAATCTAAAGAAATCAGGTACCAGACTGCAGTCTCGTTGCCATGCTAATCAACTCCTATCCTCCATAGTTAAATGATATTGGTACCTGGCTCTTGATATATAGATATTTGTTGCAAAAATAAGGCACATATAATTTAACAAAATCCTAATCATAGTAAATAAATTTTAGTATAGATTGCATCTAACAAACGTGCAGGTAACTTGTGTCTCTTAACTCAAGTTGATCTTATGCATTTAGAGAAAAAAACGTGTTACGTGACACAATATTAACGAGTCAGCCGAACAAGCTGTATTTTAGAAAATGAAGTTTTTGAACTGGTTTTAAAAATCATAAAGCAGTGCATGACTTTTAGGGGTTTAAAATGAATTAGTTAACAATGTACTTATGTGTTATCTCAATTCTGCTGCATAACACAAAAGGATTTTAATTGGCTGCTTCACAGCCGATTGAGACAAACGATTGTATCCTATAGACCCCTTTTATTGTAAAAAGTATCGTAACATATTTAGGTACCAAATAGTTGTGCGGGTAGTCTAGTAATGTAAACAGGTATCAGCAAGACTTTTAAGGAATAATAAAGTAGCGTAACGTATTTAGGTACATTTTAAGAAATATTTTAAGAAATAATAAAGTATAGTAATATATTTAGGTACCAGCACCCCTATTTTAAGGTATCTCAAGACCCCTTAAAGGTGCAGTTTCACCTCCGGTTGGCATGCAAAAAAGAAGTGAAGCTGCACCTTTAAAATACTTGTGCTGGTAGTCTAGTAATGGTAGCTGGCTACGTTATTAGACTACCAGCGCGACAATTTTAAGAAGTCTAGAGACCCCTTAAAATAGTTGTGCTGGTACCTAAATATGTTACGATAGTTATTTTATTATTCCTTTATCCTTGATCTCAATTGGCCGCAAATCAAACAATAAAATTCCCTTCTATTGTGTGGGACTCATTCCGGAGTCCTGTTCCCACAATTTTTTCGACACCCTGTCCCGTCATGTCGGTAAGTGTTTACCCCTCACGTATTTTTTTTGCAGACGGCCATTTGCCCTGCACCATAGTAAGTTTTTATTTTTCCCTTTCCTGTTTTTTTTCATTTCAATCCGCGGATAAACCAAGATTAGTCCATGTAAGCAATGACTATTTATTTTACCCTCTCCGCACAAGTAGATGGTACACAATGCAGGTAAACACACTTTCTTATTTTGTATGACATGACTTTCTGACCTTCTTCCCACATAGTGACGCATCGTCTTGGCAACATTTAAAATAGACTCTCCTCTTAGTGGACTGCCATGGCGTCACTATGACTGGACATTTTTTGGCTAGAAAATAACCAGTTGGAACTGGTTGACCAGACACCATCTTGCCCATGTTAGGGAATAGGAAAAGAGCTTAAGAAAAACAAGATGGCTGACCGCGAGAGACAGAAGGAAGAGATGTCTCCTCTCTCCACAAGATTACATTAAATCTTGGCGAACATTTCCAATATATGGAGGGCAAAAAGAGACAGAGTACAAGACATACTGAGTGAGTAGAAAACCCTTAGTCATAAGAAATAAATTATAAAGTGAATGCGAGCTGAGAAAAGATTATTCCTTTGCGACGTGACTTAGAGATAAGTTAATAGTAGTATAGGGCACCCAGATGGTGGGTAACTGCCCACTTTGGTGTCTCTGATTGGTTGAGGGGCGTGGCCTAATGTGTGTTAAGCCCCACCCCCCTGAAGTCATGGAAAAAAATTTAAAATTGTAATTTTGACATCTTGCAAATAATAATAATAATAATAATAATAAATAAATAAATAAATAAATCAAAAAAAAAATAAATAAATAAAGAATAAATCAAATTAAAATAATAAATAAAGGAATAAATAAAAAAAAAAATTCTGACATTATTGAATCTATTTTGAGAAATGCATTACTATACCTAAGGGCCAATAATGGCTATTTTGATCCAACACACAGAACAAAAATAACACAAATTAAAATAATTAAACTCATTCAAAACAGGATTAGGGAAAAAACAAGTTTAA
>JAQFXX010000191.1:0-10049 GCA_034693985.1 Nemasoma varicorne
AGCAAGTCGAATTTAGCCAACAGGTGGCGCTGCATGAAACATATTGAAGTGTGCACGAAGGTGATGGAAAATAATTTATAGTATGCACAAAACAACTGCAACAATTTTGAATAGACCTGCCCTGTTAAACTGATGCAGGTTGTTTTGTGCATACTATAGATGTTGGTCAAAAATGGTCACATGCACTCAAATGACCAAAGGAAGTGTACATCACATCTTAAATGCTGGCCTTCTCAATGTGGAATGAACTGTAGTGTATGAACAGGGTGTCTACCATGTCATAAAGTCATAAAACGTCCTACAAAGTTATACTTTTGTCCAGGCCATAAAATAGTCATATAAAAGTCATACTTTTTAACACTTGGTCATAATTTTTTCCTGCTCTTCCTGCAATTTTTTTTCTTGAATTTATCTATCTGTCATGTATCCCCCTATCCTTCAATTCAATTTAACTCAGTACCCTACTGTTCGCAAGTGAATTAAAGTGGACCTGACTCATGCAAATTCTGCAGAGAGAAAAATCCCTGTTTTTTACTAGCAAACATTTTGCTGTTGGAAAGGTAAATTTTCTTGCCCTGGGTAGGCCCTATTGTTTTTTTTTTGAAAGATTTTTTTTAAAAGTCATAAATAAGTCATATTTTTTGCAAAAAATAGTAATAAAAAGTCATACTTTTTGACTCAGATGAGCTGGTAGACACCTTGATAAAGCAGCCAATCTACAGTTTATTTCTCATTGAGATGGCCAGCAGTTTAGATGTTACACGCTGCTCTTGTATTGGTGAAAATTGTAACCTACAATCAAATAACCAAAGTAAACGTAAGTTACATCTCAAATTTTGGCCTTTTAAATGTGGAATGAACTCTAGTGCTTTAAGTAGCTATTATAGGTAGCCATTGTACAGCTTATTTCACATTGAAATGGTCAGCAGTTTATTTGAAAATGTTGCAGCTTGAGGCTGCCAGATTTGTCACTGGCAATTACCAGCATACTGCCAAGTGTATCTGAGATGCAATTTAGAGTGACGTTTATTAAGGGAACCAGGGGAGTAGTTATGCTCCGGATTGGTTAATATATTTAATTTACCAATTAAGGCTAATTTAGTTTGTAATATTTTAATTCCTAATAATCCCAGTAGAAGTAGGCATGTTCGTTCTAACCCCCTGATTGAAGGTCAGTGCTAAAACGGATGCTTGCTATTGGTCTTTCTTTTTGCATGCTATTAGACGACGGAATGGTCTTCCTTACGATGGTCCGAATTAATAGTTAGGAATTCAATTTAACGATGATGTTTAAAGTTGCTGCTGACAAGTGCGTTTCCTCCTGATGTCCGACTTGTCCCCCGTACCATATTTGTCATTTTCTCGCTGACTCTAAGGTACTGAGTTGAATTGAATTAAAAAATGGGCTTAGATCTAGCTGACATCACATATAGTGCCAAAGGAGCATTCAGCATTTAAAGAGAGTGCATTCAGGGCTAATGCTATGTAATTACGTCTGCTTCAATGTTGGTGCTATTTCTCATTGAATGACATGGTGTCCAGGCACTCATCTAGGGGGGCCGGGATGACTAGTCACCCCCTTTTTCCAAGCAAAGGAATTAAAAATTTAAATTTACCCAAATTTAAAATCACATTCTATGTAGTTTTTGTAATAAAAAGTGGTAAGTGAAAATGTTGCACTTTATTTCAAACTAAAATTTCGATATTTGTTGCAAAGGCCCTTAAATGTGGCCCTCACTTTTCCAGAAGTCACCCCCCTCTTGATAAATCCTAGATGAGTCCCTGGTGTCTACTAACCTGGAAAACTTGGAAATCTCAGGGAATTTACTTTGTAAGAATTAGTAGACATCCTGATTGAGTATTCCTTCCCCTTTAAATTACATAAAACTTTCCCTCAATGCAAAATGCTCATCAGTGTGACAAGTTTTCGTCCCTGACATAAATCCCTGTATAGTTTTAGTTGCTTGGCGAAAACCAGAAAACTTTTTTTAAAAACTTGTTAGAAATACGGCTGCTCTTGAGTTTCAAACTCCCATTAGTATTAACACAAGAAACTGAATGTAATAAAGAGCAGGATAATTAAACCAGGGTTATAAAACAATGTGATAATTATGTTTCCGCGCCCACATTCAAAAATTCGATAATGAGGAATTTCGTATGAATATAAACCATTCATTTTTATACAGTAAGTCATAAACTCAATTTAACTCATTACCCTACAGTCAGCAAGTAAATGATACATGGTGAAGGGGAGATGATTCCTGACTTAAACATCATTGTCAAATTGAATTATTAACAATTTGCTAGGAAGGAGAGAGGAAGGAGACAGTAAGGTCGGTGGGAAGGAGAGAGGAGGGGGTAAGTGTGAATTCAATTCAACTCAGTACCTCACAGTCAGCAAGTAAATGATAAATGGTAAAGGGGGGTTGATTCCCACATTCAGACATCATTCCTGACTTAAACACCAGGCACTCATCTGGGGGGGGGGGGTGACTAGGGTGACTAGTCACCCCCCTTTTTACAAGCAAAGGAATTAAAAATTTAATTTTTCCCCTAATTTAAAATCCCATTCTATGCAATTTTTGTAATCAAAATTTTTGTAATAAAAAATGGTAAGTGAAAATCTTCGACTTTATTTCAAACTAAAATTTCCATATTGTTACAAAGGCCCTATGTGGCCCTCACTTTTCCAGAAGTCACCCCCCTCTTAAAAATCGTAGATGAGTCCCTGAACATCATTGTTAAATTGAATTGTTAACAATTTGCTAGGAAGGAGAGAGGGAAGAGACAGTAAGGTGGGTGGGAAGGAGAGAGGAGGGGGACAGTAAGGTAAGTGTGAATTCAATTTAACTCAGTACCCTACAGTTAGCAATCAAATGGTAGGGGGCAAGTGCTTGTCAACAGGAGGAAACTCCCTTGCCGGTAGCAACTTTAAACATCATCGTTAAATTGAATTTCTAACTGTAAATTTGGGTTATCGCTGGGAAGACCATTCCATCGTCTTATATTCAATTCAGTACCCTACTGTCATCAAGTGAATGCCATTTGGTAGGGGGGCAGAATACCCACAAAAGTATTAGGAGAAAACTCCCATGTGGGATATGCCCACATCATTGTTAAACTGAATTCCTAACAAATTTGGACTATCATTAGGAAGACCATTCCATCGTCTAATAGCATGCAAAAAGAATGACCAATAGTAAGCATCCGTTTTAGCCCGGAGCTCAGTCAGGGGGTTAGAACCAAGGGGTTTACACGTTACCTGCTCTTCCATTGGTCATAAATAGTCACGTGCACTTAAATAGGCAATAGAGGATCAGGTTACATCTTAACTGCTTGCCATCTCGATGTGGAATGAACTGCATTTCTACTTCCTATGAGACAATACTCATTTTTGGACAAAGATTTATTGAAACCCGGGAGGGACTTCAATTGTTGCAATAATTTAGGTTTTTTTTTTCTTCTACATAAAAAACTAACCTGATGTCTTAATTAAATTTCCGTTTGATCGAAATTAGCTTTTCTTCGGTTTTCTCCTCCAGGGGGGCACCTTTGCCGAATTTTGAGTGACAAGTACAAGCTGACATTTGAAATTGTCCCTCCGTTCAAATATTTCCGACCCGCCCTGTAATTAATCACAATCACATATTGGAAAAACTTTTTTTTTTAATTTTTTAAAATTCATTGATATTTTAAACACGATCTTAAAAACCGGCTTCAAAAAAATCATTAAGTTCTTCTGGAGGCCCTTTGGTCAAATTAAGAGTAAATTATCTTGGCTATGGCGCCTAACTTGTATGTTTTAGGGGATTTTTTTGGCACTGACTAATTTCCACGTCAATTTTAACAAATTTGAGGAAAAATTTTCCCTGAGTCTTGAAAAAAAAAATTTTGAGAGAGTACATAGGACAAAATGGAGATTTTTCAGCTTTACTTTGACATTTCTGGTATTCTTGGTTTACTTTTTGTAAAATTAGAAGTTTCCCCTCAGTTCAGTTGTGCAGAAATTGTTACTGTATCTAAAATTTTGTTTTTGGATAAGAGTTCCTCATGTCACAAATAGTTGTGCTAAGTGCATTCAAAAGCCCCTCTTCTTTCTGGGTGAAAGTCAAGGCCTCGATCTGAGGAACAACTACTGTTTTCAGATATGAGTTTTTGAGGTCCCGAATAGTTCACTTTTCAGGTAAATCTTGTTTTGAACAGTCTATAGTATGTTTTTATTACCAATTTTTCCCTTCAGTACTCCCATATTTCCAATGGAATGACCTGTTTTTCAGGTTAATTTTGTTTTGAACAGTCTGTAGTATGTTTTTATTACCAATCTTTACCTTGTGCTTTCATATATTTTCAATGGAAGCACCTTCTTTTCAGGTTAATCTTGTTTTAAACAGTCTCTAGTATGTTTCCAATGCTAAACATTCCCTTGTACACCCATATTTGCAATAGAAGCATCTGCTTTTCAAGTTAATCTATTTTTGAACAGTCTATAGAATGTTTTTATTGCAAATTTTTCACTTGTACTCCCATATTTCTAATGGAATGACCTGCTTTTCAGGTTAATCTTGTTTGGAACAGTCTCTTGTATGATTCTATTGCCAATCTTTCCCTATTACACCCATATTTGCCATGGAATCACCTGCTTTTCAAGTTAATCGTGTTTTAAACAGTCTATAGTTTTGGTTTTCTTCCTACTCGACCTCTTTTGGGTCAAAGGTCAAGGGGCCTGTAGCTCAGTTCTATTCAGAATCTTTTGTTTGCTGGATATTTCTTCAATAAATACAGAATGTGAAAGTTGTTTATCGACAGCATAACTTGAGCGACTCTCACACGGCCAAGTAACAGTTATGCAGGTTTGGCGAATAGATGGCAGCACATTCGACAAATTATGTTTGTCAGCCACTTTCCTCGTATACAGTAAATAAAAGTTTAATTCTTCTCAAGACTCTAGAATCAGCAAGTAAAGACTATTTAGTTGTCCATATTTTGGGTCCTGCAGTTTTTCTCTCCTCAAAACGACTGCAGCTTTTCTACCCTTATCGACAACATAACCTTACCGACTCTCACACGGCCAAGTAACAGTATGCAGATTATGCACAAGTTATTCAAGTCAGCATATAAAGATCATTTAGTTGTCCATATTTTGGGTCCTGCAGTTGTTTTTTCTCCTGAAAATATAATCAAAATGGCTGCTTTTCTACCCTTAGCTCTGCAACCCTTAGTAAAAGTTGTTTATCAACAGCATAACTTAAGCGACACTCACACGGCCAAGTAACAGTTATGCAGGTTTGGCTAATAGATGGCAGCACATTCGACAAATTGTTTGTCTGCTACTGTCTTCGTATGCTGTAAAAGTTCAATTCTTCTCAGTACCCTACAGTCAGCAAGTAAAGACCATGTGGTTGTCCATATTTTTGGTCCTGCAGCTTTTTTTCTCTCCTGAAAGTATAATCAAAATATCTGCTTTTCTACCCTTAGCTCTACAACCCTTAGTAAAAGTTGTTTATCAATAGCATAACTTGAGCGACACTCACACGGCCAAGTAACAGTTATGCAGGTTTAGCTAATAGATGGCAGCACATTCGACAAATTATGTTTGTCTGCCACCTCCCTCGTATGCTGAAAAAGTTCAATTCTTCTCAGTACCCTACAGTCAGCAAGTAAAGACCATTTGGTTGTCCATATTTTTGTCCTTCAGTTGTTGTTTTTTCTCCTCAAAATGGCCGCTTTTCTACCCTTAGCTCTACAAACACATCTCCTTGAAAATCCTATTTGGCAGTTTGTTGTTTTTTATGCTTTTCGACATTCCTTCGTCTCTCTCGCCTCAATGTGAGATTTCATACGAATTGGCATCAGTCCGGAAGTAGGCTTATTATGGGAGCATTACATAAAATACTCGTACTTTTTTTTAAAAAAATTTATCACGTTTAAGTATTGCGTGAAAAAGATCAAGGCGCCGAGTGACTTGGCCCACACATTCAACTCTTTTCAAATGCCAATATTGTCCAATTTAATGAATTCAATCCTTATTTTAATAATTCAACGGAGTTGCCTAATTGTCTGCTATGTGGGCAGCCATCTTTTTTATGCCGCTTATTTAACCAAAATTTACGAGTCCTGTTTGGATATTAATCTTCATTAGGAGATCAGCGAACGAAAACATTTTGGCGTAAATGTTTTCAGCGTAATTTATACTCAAAGGGATAGATTTCATGTGGGCGACATTGGGAAAATCACTAGTATAAATCAAAAATTATTCTAACAACCCTATTAAATATAGAAATCAAAGTTATAGTTCTTGGATGGGCTTTGAAATCAACTTACTTTAGTGAAAATCACAGAACTGATGTGCATTTTCTGGGCTATGTTTCATGACCTTTGACTGCAGTTGTGCTGGATCTCCGCCGGAAGTCAGCTCCGTCGGCTCTTGCAGGGTGTCTACCAGGTCATGAAGTCATAAAAAGTCATACAATTTTGGTCATAATTTTTTTCTGCTCTTCCTGCAATTTTTTTTTCTTAAATTTAACTACTGTTCACGCATCTTCCTATCCTTCAATTCAATTTAACTCAGTACCCTACAGTCCGCAAGTGAATTAAAATGGACCTGACTCATGCAAATTCTGCATAAAGAAGAATCCCTGTTTTTCACTATCAAACATAATTTTGCTGTTGGAAAGGTAAATTTTCTTGACCGGAGTTTTGTTTTTTAAAAA
This sequence comes from Nemasoma varicorne, assembly GCA_034693985.1. Classification (NCBI taxonomy): domain Eukaryota; kingdom Metazoa; phylum Arthropoda; class Diplopoda; order Julida; family Nemasomatidae; genus Nemasoma; species Nemasoma varicorne. The sequence continues at coordinate 6,711 of JAQFXX010000191.1, forward strand.
GATTTTTTTAAAAGTCATAAATAAGTCATATTTTTTGCGAAAAATAGTAATAAAATGTCATACTTTTTGACTCTGATGAGATGGTAGACACCTTGTCTTGCCTACTTTGCCGGGCAGATCTTGCTTTGCCTGGCCCTTTGCCTTGCCTTCGTGGTTCCCATTCGATTCTTCTGTTTTTCGGACCTCTAAGGACTGGCTTGGATCCACAAACCCTTAATTTCCCGCAAATCTTTCTTGCTTTCGGGCTGGAAAAAGGGTTCTGGTCCCCTGCTTTTCTGTGTCTGGCTTCCTGAGCCTCAACATACTTCTTTTCCTTTTATTTATCAATGATCTTCCCTAAAGCTTTAGCTAGTAAATCTAAACATTTTGCAGATGATTCATCGGTGTGTGATGAAGTAGATCAGGATCAAGCTTCCTCTCTCCCAAATTACCTAGACATTTTGGCTGCATGGTGTCTAGCCGGCAGTTGAATCTGAAAGCAAACAAAGGTGTGTAGTAGTGCTGGGTATTTCTCAAAAAAACAACTATACGTCTAATTCATAGTTTGCAGTTTGTGAAGTTTGTGACTTAAGGATAACGGCAAATCAGCGCCTTCGATTTGTACAGATGATTTTTCGAAATTGTCCTCAGGAAGGCAGGTTATTATACATTGGTTCAGTCTCTTTTGGATGATTATGTGCCAATTTGGAACCATTACAGGTTGAGCTTGGTTCATGATTTGGAAAGGGTGCAGGGCTAGCTGCCAGATTTTTCTTGGGCAATTACCAGCATAGTACCAAGTGTATCTTAAATGCCTAGTAATTAAGAGTAAAGTTCTTTAAGGAAACTAAGGAAGAAATTCTGCTCTGAATAAGTAATTCACCGATTTTAACTAATGCTGATTTAGTTTCCCAGTAATCAAAGTTGATGTAGGCATGCTGCATTTCAAATCTAGGACTTACATCCAGTGCTAAAATGGATGCTTACTATTGTGCCTTCTATTTGCATCGAGATTTGCATTCTACTAGATGATTGAGTAGTCTTCCTAACGATAGTCCAAATTTGTTAGAAATTCAATTTAACAATGATGTTTAAAGTTGCTTATAACATTGGAGTTTCCGCTTAATTCACTGGCTGGTCTATCGAACCAAATGACATTTGCTTGCTGACTGTAGGACACTGAGTTGAATTGAATTAAGTTGTCTTGTATAAATGCAAAGAAGGCATTGAAATAGCTGCAGTGGATATAACACACAAGTGGACAGCCATTAAGGCAGTAATCGTGCTGTAGGCCTACATGATGTACACATGTAGATGTTGCCAAAATTGTCGTAGTGAAAGTTTATAGAAATCAATGTAGGGCAAGAATTAGATCAAAAGTACAACTTTTATCATCGAATTAAACACTGATAAACATGTCTGTGGAAGAAATTATTTTTTTACTGCAAATTAATTAGATGATGATCTTTGCCCTTGTTTAACCATTTTGTTCCTTCAGTTATCATTTTTTACCCTTATCACATTAATGACATTTATAATTCAGCAGTGGCAATTGTTGTAACTGCATGTAATAAATATATGTATAGGCTGTTCAAAACAAGAAAAGCAGATTTTTCCATCAGGAGATAGGGTTGCACAAGGGAAAGCTTGGATGGGGAGACAGTTTGAGGAGATAAGAATCAGCTGTTGCTCATGGAATTGTCTGCAAGCTTTTGAGATTAATCTTGTTTTGAACAGCCTGTAGTGTAAAAGTCTTCAAATTTTACCACACCAATCTCTGTACATTCAAAAATTTAGCTGCAACCAATTGCTTATCAGCAGCAATAGTGTCACATGTATCACATTCTGGAATAACCAGTGCTGGTTTGTAGCAATTCCTTTCGGTTACCATAGTTATGACATCAGATGATAAACCAGTCAGCTCAGCTGAATTTTGTATCCCCTGCTGCATGGCCACTGAGTATCGATTGGCAGTTGGCTTCAAGCAGAGTGCAAATTCTGCTTGAATTTTGTCAAGCAAGTCAGCACTGTTTTTGTGGCTGAGTGTGTTTTGGCACATCTCAGCAATTGCAGCACTTTGCAGGTCAGCAAGCAATTTAGGAACATAAAGGTTAGGATTTTGTAAGCATAACCGCCTTAGCTGATATTGAGAGGGTGGGTGAATTAAGCAATGCTGTATATATGGGATGCCGGGTGATGGTTAACACGAGAAAAAGCCTTACATACTTTTTATTGCGAATTCTCTAACCTCATTTACAGTGACAAAATCTAATGTTGTAATAATGTCAGAAAAATGACCTTTATGAAACGAAAGATCGTGAGGGAATCATAAAATTTTAATTCTGCTCCACAAAATGGTGCCCCTTTTTGAGCGGTTTTATGACTTGTTGGTGTCTTAAATGTTGGCAGTTTTGTGGGTGTAAAAAAATGCTTTATTTCTGAACATCTTGGCTTTTCTTAAAGATAAACTTATTTTTAGTCTGAAGATATTTTCTTGTCATTTCCACTTCAAGAAATTCTTTCCACTGTTTGGTTTTCAACATTTGCACATTTCAAACAGTAATTTCTTCAAGTTTTGTCAATCGTTATTGAAGCTACCGATCAATGGTAAGGTCAAGTTCGAAGAAGGGACTTAGAAGGTTATAACCCTTCTGGGTTAATGGTTAAGTCGGCTTGTGTTCGAAACATACTTTAGCTTCACATACAGTATGCTACTTTGTTAGGTAGACTTCAATTCATTTCATCTCAGTACTTACAGTCAGCAAGCAAAAACTTTTGGTAAAGGGTAGAATTATGCCCAGCAAATCGAAAGTTTTTAGAAAACTTCCATGTCATTATCGACTTTAAACATCATCGGTAAATTGAATTCCTAGCAAATTTAGAGTATTGTTAGGAAGACTTTACCACTGTCTAATAGTATAAAAAAAGAAGGACCAATAATATAAGCATTCATTTTAGCTCGGAGCAGTTTGTCTCTCAGACTGGAGCCGACTATTGTTGCTTTAACTGGAGGACTAGACTGGTGCCACATTGGACCAGCAAGCAGGTTTCTTGCAGACCAGGGACCTCCTGTCCTCTTTACAGATTCATGGCAAAGCTGTCAGCTAAATTGGGATCCAGGAAGACTTTCTAAACTTAAAATTTGACCTTCTCAACGAAAGATGATTGGCTGGCGCATTGATATGTCCTGTCACTATTCAAAATGCCCCTCATCCACTGATGGTTGGTTGGTTATTACTTTTTACGGTGCTAGCAGCAACTAAGGCTATAATTTCAGGCGCCAACCCACATGCTCAAGGCATGTAGGAAGAGAGCAAGGGTTGAAGGAAGGAATGAGGAAATAGTAAGGTGGGAAGGAAT
>JAQFXX010000192.1:0-10043 GCA_034693985.1 Nemasoma varicorne
CATATAAATTTCTCAATTTTAAATTGGTTATTTTTATTTTTGGAAAGCGCCCCCTATAGTTAAATTGAGTTCCCAATCCATCATGATTATTTGTATGACAATCATTAGCCAATCAACTTCTCTCTTTTTCTCCTATTTCCAAATCGCATCAATTTTATCAAATCCGGATTTATTTCCGTTTTTCGTGAATAGACTACAATGAAGTTTGATTCGATAACCGGTCGCTACTCAATTTTCTCTCGCTTTTCAAAACTAAATTGATGACGCTTTTGACAATGGATTATTACTATTGGTGGAAAATAATTCATAATTTCTGCTGGGATATTTGGAGGGAAAAAAACCGTAAAAAATTTGAGGTCTATGGGATTTAACATGGGCAAAATATCTACTGGATTCTTATCATAAAGGAATCCTGAATCTCTCAGAATTGTTGAAGATGTAATCACTAAATCTTGCGCTGAATCTCGCTGAAATATTGTGAATCTAATTGATTTCCTTCTATTTAATCTTTAGGAGAGTTTCCACACCTAAACAGGGAAGCAGACGACTCATTGGAAGGTCAACGGCGCTTCATTGAAAGGACATCTGCTGGAGAGTACTTTTCTCTCGACTTTTTTCAAAATTTGTCATCTTTATAACTAGGCTGAGGTACGTTGTAAAATTTCGCTTTTCGGATCGTACTTTAATATGAGTGAGCCACAAAGGTACTCTCCAGCAGATATCCACTGGAGAGTACTTTTCTCTCGACTTTTTCGAAATTTGTTATCTTTATAACTAGTCTAAGGTACATTACGAAATTTCGTTTTTCGGATCGTTCTTTATTATGCCTGTGCGGCTCGTTTGGCCGCAAAGGTACTCTCCAACTAGTGGCGCCATCTCTGGGTCAAAATGGGGAGGACAAAAACTTTACATTTACATAGACAGCCATGTTAAAAATTGAGCTGCTTGAGGATTTTTCTGCTCCAATAGGGAATTTGATATTAATTTGCTGCCCCCTAGATGTTGGCAAACCATAACTACACTGAAGATATCCTATTTAACTCGGTACCCTACTGTCAGCATGTAAAATGTAAATGCAGTTTGGTACATGGGGGCCCCATAAATTCATGTCTGCTGACAAATTGTTGCCTACCCCCACCTGGTGGGTGTTCCTGTTCTGCTTAATTTCACTTCATGTTTGGCTTTTTGGAAAGGCTATTTCTAGACTCCCAAGATGGCTGCCTGCTAGTAGAAATATATCACGGAAGCCACTCCCCTTATTTGCTTTGATAACTTTCCCTTGTATTGTTCTTCCTGCAATGACCACGCCCCTTCATGTGCCTGGCAGGATATCCACTGTTTTCAGGGGCCAGTTCCTCATGTCCTTAATAGTTACTAGTGTTTTATGACCCCCTTCTGGACCAAATATCAATGGCCGGAACTTAAGAAACTGCTGGGCAGATTTCTAGTCTGTTTGCAAGAGTCAGTTCCTCATGTCCCAAATAGTTATAAGTGTATTTTGATAAATTTGTCACTGGCAATTTCCAGCAGACTGTGAGGGTGACTGAGAGACTACAGAGAAATACTTTAATTGAGATAAGGAAAATTTAGGAAATTTTGGTGAAAGTTGAGGGGTTAATGGAGGGAAATGTATACAAATTTTAGGGATAGTTTGAACATTTTACAAAATTTTATGAATAAATTTATCAAAATTTAAGCCATTTTGTTTTAAAATTTAAAGGATTAATGCAAACATTTGAAAGAATTTCAAGGATTATTCGGAAAATTACAAAAAATTCTGGAAAATTAAGAAATTAATGAAAAAAATTGAAGAAATTTTAAGATAATTTGGTTAATTAAAGCATTTTTTAAAACTTGAGGGATTAATACAAATAAATGTAAAAGAATTTTAGGGTTAATTTGGAAAAATAAAGGGGTTATTGGAAAATTTAGGCAATAATGCAAAAATTTTAAAGAAAGTTTAGGGATGATTGGTAAAATTTGAGGATTTGTTGTCCCTAAGATGCAAAAAAATCTTAAGGAATTTTAGGGATAATTGTAAAAAATTAAAGGTTTTTATTGGAAAATTTAGGGGTTAATGCAAAAACATTAAAGAAACTTTAGAGATAATTTTCAAAATTTAAGGAATTTTTTATCCTTAAGATTTCCAAGATGCAGGAAAATGTGAAGGAATTTTAGGGATAACTTGAAAAATTTAAGGATTTATTGGAAAATTTAGCGATTAATTCCAAAAAATTTAAAGAAAGTTTAGGGATAATTTGTAAAATTTAAAAATTATTTGATCCCTAAGATTTCCAAGATGGAAGAAATTTGAAGAAAATTTAGGAATTAATGCAAAAATTTTAAAGAAAGTTTAGGGATAATTTGTAAAATTTAAGGATTTTTATCCCTAAGATTTTCAAAGTGCAAGAAAATCTAAAGGAATTTTAGGTATAATTTGAATTTCTTTTTTAAATTTGAAAAAAAACTCGCGCAAAATTTCTACGAAGAAATATAATTATTTCTTAGAATTTTTAGATAAAAGAAAATCTTTTTTAACAAAAATTTTATAATATGGAATATTTTTGGGATAATTTCAAAAAATTTGGAAAATTTCAGAATTTGTTAGTAATTAAAAAAAAATAGGAAAAAGAGGGAAATTTATATTAATTTGCACGGAACAAATCCTCCAAAATTACACAGCAATTAATGTGAAAGTATTGGGAATTTTCCCAAAAAATTTCATAAATTTTCTAGGAAAATTCCGAAATTTTACCGAATGTGGCGAATGGAAAAAAGACGAAATATATACTTACTTTTTTGAAAAGCCTTTTTATAAATTTCTGCTATTTCCTATTTCCCGTGTTTCTCTAGCAGCATAACACACTCGAGTCCCAAATTCTGTTCCCGAATTTCTGTGAATTTTAACCAAAATTTCTTCTTCAAATCCAAAATGCGAGCAAATTTGTAATGCTCTTATTTTTCCCCATTTTAACAATCTCAATGAAAGATCTTCTTTTGCTTATATTTTGGACTAAATCCATTTTCAGAGAAAGGTGAATAAGGAACAAGAATAATTTGTAAAAAGATAATCGATTGGATGAATGTAGGGGGCGCTGTGTTACAGGACAAAATAAGAAAAGGATAAAATTCAAAGAAATTTAGGGAAAAAATTGAAATTTTTGGTGGAAAATTGGGGAATTTTGGGTGAATAGGCTGAGAATTTTGCTCTGAAAAATTGGGATTTGTTGAAATTCCAGAGAAAAATTTGGAAATTTCAGAAGAAAATTTAGGAGTTTAGTGAGGAAACAATGAAAATTTTATTTTAAGGTTGAAGCTATTTTAAAACTACAAAGGAAAACAAAGAATTTAGGGAAAATTAGGAGAAATTTTTTTTTTGGAGGGTATTTTGGGAGAAAAGCAATGGAAATTTATAAATTTAAAACTATTTGGGAAACACAGAAAAACATAATTGAAGAAATTTTAGGATTTTTAAAAAAAATTACAGGAAAATTAAAGAAATTTTTAAGAAAATTGAAGATTTTTTGGGATAAAAGTCTGAGAATTTTGCGTTGAAAAAAGGGAGATTTTAAATTTTAAACACTGAAAAACATATTTGAAGAAAAATTGAGTTTTTTTTAAATTTTTTGAAACTATTTTGAAACTACAAAGGAAAAACAAGGAATTTAGGGAAAATTTGGACAAAATTGGAAATTTTGAAAGGAAAATTTTAAAAGTTTGAGAAGACAATGTGAATTTGGTATTCAAAATTACTGGGCAAATAAGGGAAAACATATTTCAAGAAAAATTGGGATTTTTGAAATTTCAGGGGAAATTTTGGGAATTTTGTGTTAAAATTTGGGGAATTTTTTTAAAAAACATGTTAATTTTTTAATTTAAAATTATTTGGGAAGCACAGAAAAACCTTTGAAGAAAAATTTGGGAATTTTAGAAGAGAGTTTGGGATTTTTGTGAGTAGACAATAAAAAAACTGAAACTATTTAAGAAACAAAAAGAAAAAACAAATTTGAAGAAATATTTGGAAATTTTTTAAAAATTTAGAAGTTTCAGAGAAAAACTTGGGAATTTTAGGGAAAAATTTGGACATTTCGGAAGAAAATTTTTAAGTTTTGTGAAAAATCAATGGAAATTTTAAATTTAAAACTACTGGAAATGCAAAGAAAAAACAAATTTTAAGCAAAATGTTTCTGAGAAACTTTAAGAAAATTTTGAGAATTTCAGATAATAAATTTCAAAGAAAATTTTCAGGAATTTTAAAAACAAAATTAAATATGTCAAAGAAAATTTTGAGAGTTTCAGAAAATAATGTGGGAAATTTGTAGAAAGTTTTGGGAAATTAAAACCTTAGAAATAATTCTAAATCGAGAATATTTTGTTTACATTTCCGGTTTCCGGTGTCAAGGCTTATTTCTTAGAAATCTGTTTGCAGCTGCGAAAATCTAAAGAAAAACATATTTAGATTATTACTATAAATAAACATTTAAGAGAAGAGTCCCAAGATGGCGGCCACAGTTTTGTTCAAATTGGCTTCACTTTCTCCCTTTGGCCTAATTGAAATAGCCGTGAGAATATTGATTTATCATTATTCTTCTTTTTTTCCAGAATTTCCGGGGTTTTTTGGAAAACAAAATGGAGTCGAATTAGAAGATTTGGTTTGCTGGTCAACTAAACTCCGAGGTGAGAATAATACTGAGAAGTTAGACTTGCCACACTCCATATTACAATGCACACTTGAGTACGCACTTAGTAGGACGCATAAACGAAATTAACATTTAACTAAATTCAATGGGAATTGGCAATCCATGCTAACACCGGTGCTATGAGGGAAAGCTAAATGTGAAAAGGGAGAAAATCTAATAGAAATCACACAAATCATGATTTAAGAAAGCCAGTAGAGATTTATGGTAAATCATAAAATTCAGTATGAAGCAGTAAATCCAATGATAATCAATAAATCCTAAATTTATGAGTAAATCCAGTGTAAATCACTAAATCCAATGATAAAGTAATATTTTCAAATCCAATGTAAATATCTAAATTCATCGTAAATCAGTAAATCCAAAGTCAGTCAGTAAATCTAATGTAAAGTAGCAAATTCAGTGGGAATCAGTAATTCTAATGAAAGTAAGGTAAATCCAGTGTAAATATCTAATTTCAGTGTAAATCAGTAAATCTATAGTCAATCATTAAATCCAAAGTCAATCAGTAAATCCAATGCAAATCACTAAATCCAATGATAATTTGTAAATTTTATGCAAATCAGTAAATCCAATATAAATCAGTAAATCCACTGTAAATATTTGAATTTATTGTAAATTAGTAAATCAAAGTCCATGTAAATTAAAAGTAAATTAATGTAAATCCGCAAATTCAGTGGGAATTAGTAAATCTAATATAAATTTGTAAATCCAATGTAAACCAGTAAATACAATGCAAATCGCTTAATCCAATAATAAACTGTAAATCAAGATATCCGGAATTGGTAAAATCATTGTAAATTGGGTTATAGCTATGGATTTAGTGGTTTACATTGCATTTACTGATTATCATTATCTTTAGTGATTTACATAGGATTTACTGATTTACTAATTTAGGTTGGATTTAGTCATTTATTACTGATTTACATTTAATTTGATTTGCATTAAATTTACTGATTTACCTCAGATTTACTGATTATTATTGGATTTAATGATTATCATTCTATTTAGTGATTTACACGGGATTTACTGATTACTATTCTAATCATGTAAATCAGGAAATTATTTCTACGTAAATCTACCTTAAAATATAAATCAGTTGATTCCAAAGTCTAAATCAGTAAATCTGTTGTAAAAAACCCCTCCGAAATCTCCTAAGTAAATCTTCTCTCCGAAAACAAAAATTCCTCCGGTAGGTGTCGCCCCTCCCCTTCTAATGTAATTGGTTCAAATCCCAGCGGGTACGACCACGCCCCCTCCCTCCTAATTGGTTTCTAAATTGCGTTCCAAATGCAATTTCCGTTCCCTAGTGGCGGCTCCTCCCTCTTCACATGCTCCAGTTCCAATTCCCATTCCAACTTAATGTTCTTTTTTCTCGTTCCAATTTAGGTTAATTGGATTCTAAATTTGCGTTCCATTTTCCAGTAAAAAAATCTCCCATAATGCAACGCTCCTCTTCGCAACGCCCCCTGGAGGCCAAGCCCCCTTTGCAGGCGCGGGTTTCGTCCAAGTTCCTGGAAGTGGGCGGAGCCAACAGCGCCACGCCCACCGCCCCCAGCACGCGCTACTCTAAGTCCCGCCCACAAGTGGGCAAAAGCCCCTCCTTCGTCTCCACCTCCAAATCTGATCCGGATTCTGTCGTCCAATTCGTGGAAAAATACAATAGGAAATATCCCGACAAGGAACTGCCTTTCACCGATAAGGATAGGGCTGCTGCCATGGCGATGGGAACCAAAGACATCAAAGTTAGCTTGCAAGTGAAAAAAAAGAGGGAAAAGAAACAAGATGAACCGGGAGAAAGGGAATTCAACATTAGATTCTCATTGGTCGAAAGGGAATTGAGGAACTCCAATCCGAAGAGGGCGCTGCTGTTCGTCAACAAGGTATATTGTAACCGGAGCTAACTTAGGATCTATGGTGCTGCCACCTGGTGGCCGTTTTGCCAAATTACAGTTCGTTCCACATTGAGATGGCCAAGCAGTAATTGATATGTTACTGGCGCTGCCATTGGCCTATTGAGGGCACGTGACCATTTTTGACCAATGGGAAAACCCGTAACATCTAAACTGCTGGCCATCTCAATGTGGAATAAACTGTAACGGATTCCTATTCGCTCGTTATTGAGCTATAATTTAACCCAAGTTAACATAGGATCTATAGTTTGACCCAAGTTAACATAGGAGATATGTTGCTGCCATCTGGTGGCCTTTTTTTGCCAAATTACAGTTCGTTCCACATTGAGATGACCAAGCAGTAATTGAGTATGTTACAGGCGCTGCCATTGGCCTATTGAGGGCACGTGACCGTTTTTGACCAATGGAAGAACGCGTAACATCTAAACTGCTGGCCATCTCAATGTGGAATAAACTATAACTGATCCCCATTGGCTCTTTATTCAGCTAAAATTTAACCAATGTTAACTTAGTTAGGATCTATTGTTTGACCCAAGTTAACATAAAATCTATAATTTAACCCAAGTTTAAGTTATAGCTATTGTTTGACTCAAGTTAACTTAGAATGTATTGTTCAGCCCGAGTGCTGCCCCTGGTGGCCTGTTTACCAAGACTAGCAAATTCACATGCTTAATGTTAAAATATAGGGAAACCTTTTAGATTAAAGGGGAACATCTTCAATCTTGCAAGGTTCTGGAAAATTTGAAAAAAATGGGTAGAAAATCCCCCCCCAAAAAAACATTGAAATTTTGCCATAACTGCCGTAGCGCCCCCTACCTTAGAACAAAAGCTATATTTCGCTTAGAACCGAATAGGGTGGGTTCTCCTGGACAATTTAAAACAAAATTGGTGAAAATCCATCCAGTAGTTTTAGAGAAAATCAGGAAACCTCCAAACTTGGGCTGGAACAGCACCAGCGCCCCCTACATTAGAACGGAAATCAAATTTCACATAGGATAGAACAGAGTGGATTCTCCTGGTCAATTTAAAAGAAATTTGGTGAAAATCCATCTTGTAGTTCGGGAGAAATAACCAAAAACCCAGAAATTTTAGCCGTAATAGTAATGGCACCCCTTCTTAGTTGCGAAAAATTCCCAACAGATGGCGCTGATTTCCAATTTTTTCAAAATTTCTTTTAGGCAATGGAATTCCGTCCCAATGGTCGCGAATGTTTCGTCGCCCGTTCCAAATGCCATTTAATGTTGGGACAAATTCAGGCGGCGCTGGATGATGCAGAGAGGGCGCTGCTAATCGACAAGGATTACATAAAGGTCAGGAATTTTAGAAATTCACAGAAATTTTTTAAATTTTTTATGAATTTTTCCTTCTGATTTTTCAGGCGGTTTTTGCGAAAGCGGAAGCACTTTACGCTTTGGGTGACTTTGAACACGCTTTGGTATTTTACCACAGAGGGCGCCACGTGAGACCGGAATTAGAGGAATTTAGACTCGGAATTCAGAAGGGTCAGGAAGCCATCTTGTTAGTCATTGGAGGTAATAAGAGAAAACACACTGAAGCGCCATCTATGTTAATTGAAAGGAAATATATATTCGTATCTGTCTGTCTGTCTGTCCGTCCGCCTCTGTAAAGGGTAATGCTAAAATCCTATAGGAAATCTCAAAATCTGTATGTCTGTCCATCCGTCCCTATTCAAATATACCAGGCAATGCTAAAATACCAGTCCCATAAGAAATCTAACTTAGTCTGTCTGTCTGTCTGTCCTATTTGTACCCACAAACACAATGAAATGCTAAAATCCCATAGGAAATGAAAATATGTCTGTCTCTCTGTCCGGTTCCTACCCATACACAGAGCAGTGCTAAAATCCCATAGGAAATCTGTCTGTCTGTCCTGTTTTTATTAAAATACACAGAAGGGCTAAAATCCCATAGGAAATCTGTCTGTCTGTCCCGTTTCTATTAAAATACACGGAGCAGTGCTAAAATCTCATAAGAAAATTAATCTGTCTGTCTGTCCATTCTTTTATTCAAATATACAGGACAATGCTAAAATCCCATAGAAAACCATGTTAATCTGTCCATCCGGTTCATTTCAATGCTAAAATCCCATAGGAATTTCAAAACCTGTCTGTCCTGTTCCTATTCAAATATAGTGTAATGCTAACATTCCATAGAAAAAAATGTCGGTCTGTCTGTCCATCCTTCTCCTATTTAAATAGAGAGTAATGTTAAAATCTCATAGGAAATCTCCTAATCTGTCTGTCTGTCCTGGTTCCTATCCAGATATACAGAGCAGTGCTAAAATCCTACAGAAAATCCAAAATCTGTCTGTCTGTCTGTCCATCCTCCTATTCAGTTATACAGTGTAGTGTTAAAATTCCATTGAATCGCATTGCTAAAATCCCATAAGGAAAAGTGTCTGTCTGTCTGTCTGTCCATCCTGCTTGTATTCAAATATACAGTGTAATGCTAAAATCCCATAGAAAATTCAAAATCTGTCTGTCTGTCTGTCCCTATACATGGCAATGCCACAAATCCCATAGAAAGCCATGTTAATCTGTCCATCCTATTCATTTCAGAGAACGCAAATTCCGATCCCAGGAGGAATTTCTCCCATAAATCCCAAAATGGCCGCCGGATGTTCTCTCCCGCCGGTTCCTCCCCTCGTTCCGTTTCCGGGATTAGTCACAGGATGAACCAGGATGCGACGGAAAGAGGAAGCCTGGGTGACCTGAGCACTGACATAGAATTCATGGAACGGCTCCTGGATAGTCCAGGTCAGGATCCTGGGAAATTCCTGGAATTCTAGGGAAAATTTGGCAGAATTTTAAAATTTCTGCGAATTTTTTTTTTTCAGAGCTGAAGGATATGAAGCCGTCGACCCGTCAGCGAATCAAAAGCCAAGTTGAGGAGGCGCTGGAATTCCTGCAAAGCAGAAGGGAATTCTGGGAACAAAGAAAACCCAGGAGCCACCTGGTGGTGGAATTTGGAGAAACTAAACGCAGCGCCACTGCACCTGGAGAGCGGTGAGTTTTTGCACTAATTTTAGAGAAATTTCTGCCAAATTATTATAAACTATAACAGAAATTTCTTCGAAATATAACAAGATTTTCACGTACTACTGCAAATTTCTCTTATTATAATTCCTTCAAAACAAGCGGAATTTAAAACGCACAAATTCCTGGAATTTCTTCAAAACCAAACCAAATTTTTCCTATTTTTTTTTTTGGATTTCAAAATTCTCCAAAGCGAAAATATTCTTGAATTTGTGACCCTTGCTCCTACACCTAAAAATGAAACTAGCCATTTTATTGTGGCATTGCATATCTTGCGGTGCAGTGTTGTGAAATATCAAGGAAATTTGTAAATTTAAATTGTTGTTGATATCAACAACAATTATCAAGGAAATTTACAAATTTCCTTGATATTTCACA
>JAQFXX010000193.1:0-10040 GCA_034693985.1 Nemasoma varicorne
CTTAAAAGACAACTTAGTGTATGAGGGAAACTTTTACCATGTTATAATTTGGATTGTAGGCCAAACCAGTGAAATCATGGGTGCTAGCAATTGTCTTTGATTATCAAAGATTTATGAGCTCTACATCAGAAGATATTATAATTGTCATGTATGACATATCAATTTGCGGTAACCATGGATGGCAATGGTTTGTGATAACCGCAGATGACAATGGTAGTGTCCATGTTTATATTCGTCTAAAGACATTCAAACAAATTCCCTTTTTTCCTCGCATGCTGGTCATCTCAACGTGGAATGGACTATATATCTAAAGCTGTTTTTAGTGGAACCATCACATCATTTGCATGGTGGTGACAATTAAAGGACCCCTCCCCCAGGAGTAGTTTAGGGTTGCCCACAAAGTACCTTCTGATGTCTGTCACTTGCTAAGTGCCAATCCACCTTTAAATTTCACCTAAGTATTTCTCAGAAAAGTTATTCTGGTAAAGTAATATTCAAGGCACAAATCTGTGTTAGATCAATGATTTGATTGATGAGTTTGGATGATTCTTGTTACTCACAGAGCAACCGAGTCTTGAAATTGTTATTGTTGCTGATAGCCCATTAAACACAGAATTTGTCAAAATGGCCGAAATCCCCTCCTATTATCGAGTTTCATCCCAAAGAGTCCATCAAGATGATGATCATCCCATCAAAAATGACCAATTAAAGTGCAAAGTGTTTTCATCGATTTAATCCCAGTCGCCGAATAGAGCATTACTCATAAACACAGCTGTTATTATTATCAAACTGACCAATTGTGACTAAGATTCACTCTTTTTTTATTATTATTGCAGGGTTTCCTAATGGTCATTGGAGCTTGGTCACAGTGAGGAACCAGACAACAAAAAGATGACTCCAAAAAGGCCCATTCATCAATTCTGCCATCATCAGCATCAGTGCCAAGGATGCAACATACTTTGGACAGAAGAACCACTGAACATTCATCAGTTGTTACATACTGACCACTCCTGATTGGAAACAGAAATGCTGAAGATCAAGAAAAAGGTATGCTTTTACATTTACAATTTCAAGAATTTGTAGGAAATCTCATTGACATATTCCAGAAAAAGTCAAAGACAAGGATTCTCATTCACAGAAAAAAAACTTGTCTTACGTTAGGTAAAGTTAATTTTGAGGCAATGAAAATTGAGTTATGTCTCTTGAAAAATGTGAGAATTTTAAGTCTATGGGAAGTAGTATGAGGCAAAAGTCACACACTGGATACAGGCCTGACAAGTGAGCTAAGATGGATGAATACTTTTAGAATGTTGTCTAAATAGTAGGATGGAATTTAAATGGGTAAGACCAGCCCTTATAAAATTTCCCCACATCAGACTATTTCTCCAGTCTTTAGAGATAGTGCAGCCACAGCCAAAAAAAGTAACAATTCTGTCCATTGAGCTTCTTCTACCAATAAGTTACCACTATACCATGGATGCTAAAAAATTGCTTTTTTCTGGGAGAAAAGACTGCAAATTTCGTTATCAAAACTGGCATGTCTGTTAATCCCAGCCATGCATTGTGGAAAATAGCAATGAGGACAAATATTCAAACACTATGATAAGTCAGTGAATTAAACCACTGTTAACTTCAAAAAATAACTATTAAAAATTTAATTCATGGGTTTACACATGTGAAAATATATCAGTTAGTTTGGTGGTAATGTATGTTCATGTTACCTGTACTAACTTTTATTATTTTTTTAATTTTTCAGGCGATACCCAAAATTATGGCCGACATCCAACCATCTCGTTTGCCTCTCTGCTGACTCCACAAAGTGACCAAAAGTCAACCAGCAGGAAGCCATTGGACATGTTCAGGGGACGATGTCCTACTCGAAAATGTTGTTGCCCTTCATACTGATGCTCTGCTGCTGGTCAATTTACTGGGTGAGACTGACAATGGCCGGTTCCTCGTGTCCAGTGGAGTGTCAGTGCAGGTGGAAAGGTGGCAAGGACACAGCAGAATGCGTTAGTAAATCCCTAACTGCCCTTCCAGTGGGGATTGACATGGCCACCCAAGTGGTCAACATTTCTGACAATAATCTACAGAATCTATCCAAAGACATTTTCCTGAGGGCAAAACTGTTGAACCTACAACGGATATACATGTCCAGCTGCAACATTGCCATTATCCAAGAGGGAGCTTTCAACCGCTTATCCAACCTGGTGGAACTTGATCTCAGCAACAACCTTCTTGTGACCATACCCTCAAACACCTTCAAGGATATTCCGGAGCTCCGAAGGTTAATCCTCAACCACAATCCCATCAAGAGGGTTGAGAATAATGCCTTTGTTGTGCTTCTCTCCCTCATTGGTCTTGAACTGAGCCACTGCCAAATTGAGAGTGTGTCCCCTAAAGCGTTCCATGGTCTGAAGGGGCTAACACATCTTAAACTGGATAATAACCGATTGACAACATTGTCCGGTAAGTCAATCCAACCGCTGAAGAGCTTACATGGTGTGGACCTTCATGGAAACCCATGGAAGTGTGACTGTTCAATGCAAGAGGTCAAGATGTGGTTGACCAAATACAACATCCCCTATAAGTTGCCCCCCACATGCTCCCAGCCTTTGCGTGTCAAAGGCTTTACCCTAGATGAACTTCAGATGGATGATCTTGCGTGTCAGCCCCAAAGTGTGTACTCAAACAGGAGGACTGAGGTGACCATTGGTCGCAATGCATCCCTAGTGTGCGAAGTCCAGGCCAACCCTTCCCCCACCATCCAGTGGTTCAGGCAGGGCAATCCTGTGGTCAACCTGACACGGTTCTTCCAGGGTGTCAAAATGTACATCATCTATGAGCGTGGTAACACAGATAAGGCCAGTATACTGACCATTACGGCGGTAACTGAGCAGGACTCGGGGGAATACTTGTGCGTGGCAGAGAACAAGGCCGGGTCGTTCACGGCCAACTTCACGTTGGATGTGACCTTTCGGGACTTGGAAGCTTCGGGTCTGACCAGTGGCCAGATTGCTGGTATCAGCCTGGGTCTCATCCTGGTGGGCGCAATAGTGCTACTACTCATCTGCATCCTTCTGGCCAAATGGCGTCAGGCGGGACTCCGTGGGGACCTTAAGCACCCGCCACTGAACCAGTCGCAACACAAGCTTATGAACTCTGTGAATCACGTAGATTACAAGGGAAACCATGTGCAGAAAAACAATGTTAAGATGTCCTTTTCTCTGCCAAGGCTCTCTCGTTCCAACTCCACTCAACGTAACTACAGCGATGAGGCTTCGGACAGCGACCGCACCCTCATCGACAACCTCACTAGCCCATCAAAATCGTCCACCTGCAACCTGTCGAACAAGCCGGATGTGGTGATCAATGTTAATGCTCAGGCTTCACACAACCGGTCCAAAAAGGACAAGGAAAACCGCAAGAAGGAGAAGAAGCAACAGAAGGAAAAACGCAAGGAACGACATCGTTGGAAGCAGGATGACAGCAACGACAGCGGGATCGTCGAAACGGGAAGTGCCCCTGAATCGG
Organism: Nemasoma varicorne; assembly: GCA_034693985.1. Classification (NCBI taxonomy): domain Eukaryota; kingdom Metazoa; phylum Arthropoda; class Diplopoda; order Julida; family Nemasomatidae; genus Nemasoma; species Nemasoma varicorne. Next base: position 3,535 of record JAQFXX010000193.1, read on the forward strand.
ACAACAGGTGCAGCAGCAAAATGAGCAACTCTATCAGCAAGTCCAAACAGATTGGTGAGGAGGATGATGAAACTCCCAACACGCTAAAAAAGACAATGGGTAATTCTGACAAAAAGGTTACGGAGGATGACAACAGGTACGGGTCCTACGGGAACCTCAAACTTTCGGCTTCCAACGAGTGGAACAAGGTAATCACCAACAATGATATGCTGGAGAATGCGGGTTTCACGAGGGACCACGAACTGGACAGTGGTCAAGAAAGTTACGAACTGATCGAAAAAAGTTGGGGAAGGGCTAACCATTGTGCGGTTGACATTGAAGCCAATGATATTTCCCCTGGTGGCGAAAAGACGATACCCACCACGTGTGCCGTGATGGTGGCCAATGACATAGCCGCTGACCACAAGGGGAACAATGGGACCCTAAACAGAAACTCCACTGCTCGTTTTCGTCATTATGTGCCTGTTCTTCCACCTTTGCCTGCACAACATTACAGTCAAGTTCGAAACTCGCTCATTCGGCCGGGAAGAGACTCGGCCGAGGATATTACGGATATGTGAACATAGGGAATGGGAAAATAGGCAATTGAAATTATTGTTGGAAATTCTCGCCATACCGGATTACACTAAAATTACCGTGAGTGATCCGAGGGGCACCCTGCACTGACAAACTTCGTTGTACAGTGAAGAGAAGACAGAAGCTGGAGCGCTGTAGAGGGCGCTGCCAAAGCCTGGTTTTTTGGAATTCTCATTGCAATTCTGCGCGTGGATATTTCATGCGGATTAATAATTATAATAAATGTGTGATTGTGAAATCATGGAGCGAGTGAGTGGTTTTGCGAATTGTGTCAATCAGAAATCATGGGCTATGCTAATTTTCAAAATTATGCCATACAGAAAATACAGGCCATTCCCAAATTCTTTAAAATTTCCTGGAACTTCACAAATTCAAGAAATTTTTCAGAATTCCCTGATAAAATTCTAATAGAATTCTCTAATATAGAATTTTAAAAAATGTCTTACAGAAATTTCACATAAGTGCAAAATTTAGTAAAAAAAACAAAAAGCACTTGCAGATTGAAGTTATTTTCAAAATTCTACCATACAGAAATTCCAGAAAATTCCCAAACTTAAGACAATTCTGCTCTAGATGATTTTAACTGCTATCAAAATTATAGAAGACAGAAATCTCCGAAAATTCTTAAATTTAAGAAAAATTTCATTGATACATGTAATTTTAAAAATTCTACTATTCAGAAATTTCGAAAAATCTCTAAATTTAAGGAAAATCTCCAACCTAGCTAGCACCTGGCTAAAAGTATTTTTATACCGTATCCAGCACTTAAAAAAAAATCAAAATTTCACAAAATAACCAATTTTACCAGCAAAATCATTTTTTGCTCAAAAGATATAGCCTAATCTCTTTTATTTTGTAAGAAAAATAAGAAATTTGTGAAACTAGAAATAAATTAAATTAATAAAATAAAATAAATTAAATTTTCTAGAAGGTTGTAATTTTTCTAGAAATTAATTTATGACTGATTAAATAAAGTTTAAATTTATTCCAAAAAATATAAAAAATATTCAGCAGCCAAAAATATATTTTTTTCAAAATAAAATTCATTCCCCAAAATCTTAATCAAACTCACAAAATAGTTATAAAACTGAAGATTCCCTAACTAAATTTGCCACAAAAAAATCTTAATTTTTTCGATTTTATTTTTGAGCTAATTTTTTCCAAAAGTAACTTTCAGTATTTTTTTAAGATTGTGGGTTCATTTATAGGGTATTCAATGCTAAATCTATGCGAAGGACCTCCAATGAACTCTCACAGACCATAAAATATCCCAGAATACCATTTAGTAAATGTAGAGGTGTTATAGGGACTTTTGACCCATCAAAAAACTTTGTAAAAGTAATGTCCTACCTTGCAACTTTCCTTTTTGTTGAGATTCTCAAAAAACCTGCAAGAAAAAATGAAGAATAAAATTAAATAATTGACAAAATTGAGTAAACTTAAGTACTTTGGTGTGTTTAACTTTAACTAACTTTAAAAAAATTGGACATTAGCAAAGCCCATGAAATGGTTTTGTGAAGACTATATTTTATTTTATGAAAAAGGGGAAAAAGTGGGGAATTTCCCTTAAAACTTGTATATTGTGTTCCTATGGTGGCTTAATACCAAATGTTAAAAAAAGAAATCTGCCAAACTTCCAATAAATGGCAACAATACGAGAAATACTTGACAGAAGATTTAAAAAAAACTAGAAATATGAACAAAATCTCTAAATTTGTAAAAAAGAAAACTTAAAAAATTCCAGACACCCAAATTGTGAACAAATCTTGGTATAATGGTTTCATTTTTATACAATATAAATAGTATTTTGATTTTTGTGAAATGACGTATATCAATTGCGTCAAATATGTATACAGTACTTCATGATCAATGATTACTTCAATTAAAAACAAAAAAATGTGTAATTAATAATAAGTCCATATCTGCTGAATTGTGTTGTTTACATCGAAATATCTCTTTGAGAGAAAAATTAAAGAAATTTTGTTGTAATTCTTACTAAGTTTCTAAGTTTCGCCACAGATTTGGACCAAACTTTTGTCTACATTAGCCCAGATTTTACTTTGCACTTAAAATATGAGTTTCCACACCTCAACAGGGCAGCAGACGACTCATTGAAAGGCTAACGGCGCTTCATTTAAACGACATCTGTTGGAGAGTACTTTTTTTAAAATTTGGCTCCCCATTGGCTTCGAGCGCTCCGTTTGAAAGGCGTTTGCCATACCTTATCTTATCTAAGGGTCTTAAAAATCCATTGCAAGTCGGCAAAGGTACTCTCCAAATAGTAACACCATCTCTGGATCCGAATGGAAAGAATAAACTATCCACACCACAACAGGGCAGCAGACGACTCATTGAAAGTCCAACGGCGCTTCGTTGAAAGGACATCTGTTGGAGAGTACTTTCAAAATTTGGTTCCCCATTGGCTCATTATCGAACACTCCATATGAAAGGAGTTTGCCATATCTCATCTTATCTTATGTAAGGGTCTTAAAATCCATTGCAAGTCTGCAAAGGAACTCTCCAAATAGTAACGTCTTCTCTGGGTGAAAATGGGAAAGAGAAACTATCCTATTAGGAAAGTTTCCACACCTCAACAGGGCACCAGGCGACTCATTGATCGAAAGGCTAACAGCGCTTCATTTAAACGACATCTGTTGGAGAGTACTTTTTCAAAATTTGGCTCCCCATTGGCTCATTATCGAGCCCTCCTTTTTAAAGGAGTTTGCCATATCTCATTTTATCTTATCTAAGGGTCTTAAAAATCCACTGCAAGTGTGCAAAGGTACTCTCCAGTCCAAATAGTAACACCATCTCTGGGTCAAAATGGAAAGGAGAAACTATACTAAGGAGAGTTTCCACACCTTAACAGGGCAGCAGACGATTCTTTGAAAGGCCAACGGAGCATCATTTAAAGGACATCTGTTAGAGAGTACTTTTTTCAAAATTTGGCTTCTCATTGGCTCATTATCGAGCCCTTCATTAGAAAGGAGTTTGCCATATCTTATCTTACAGGCACTCATCTAGGGGGGGGGGGATGACTAGGGTGACTAGTCACCCCCCTTTTTCCAAGCAAAGGAATTAAAAATAGAAATTTTCCCAATTTTAAAATCACATTCTATGCAATTTCTGTAATAAAAAATGGTAAGTGAAAATGTTCCACTTTAGTTCAAACTAAAATTTCGATATTTGTTACAAAGGCCCTATGTGGCCCTTACTTTTCCAGAAGTCACCCCCCTCTTGAAAATCCTAGATGAGTCCCTGAATAATCTTATCTAAGGGTCTTAAAAACCCATTGCAAGTGTGCAAAGGTAATCTCCAAATAGTAACATCTTCTCTGGGTGAAAATGGGAAAAAGAAACTATCGTATAGGGTCAGAAGAAAGCTAAAAAATACTGGAATATTTTATCATCTGGCAAAAGCCCAATCAAAAGCCGTATAACCTCACGAAAACAAATGCATGGCACTCCCTCCCAAAAAATGTTAATTTCTCAATTCCTTATCATTAATCTGGCATAAAAAACTAGACTGGAGTAAGGCAATTATTTCCACAAAAATTGATTGATCCTAGGCTCTCATGAAATCCCGCCATGGGGGTCGAGGGTTCACATTTTCACGCGTGTTTGGACTAAATCTCTCTTTGAAATCTCCCTTGTTAATTCCCATATAAACACGTGTAAGTGCTTCATAGCTTACTCAGGATCCGAGGGAAAAACTTAATCTCAAAGTCTTTGTTGCATGCACACTGCATTTACATATTTTATTCATAAAAATGATTAACGATCTTCGCCTCTTCATATTTTTTTCTAACTCCGAATGATGGAGAGATTACTTTCAGAGTGCAAAATACTTTCCTCCATTTTTTTCCATATTTTCTAGAGACGTGGAAATATTTGTTTTTTAAAAGGCTCTAATCCCACTTGTTAAATTCGGAAAATTAGTTTTGTGGAAAATTTCCATCAACTCGGTGCGCTTAACTCGGGCTTACATTTGCGGAGTGGTTTTCATAAAAATGTGATATCCCAGTAATCTCCTTGTTATTTTAGCATTTGGAGAAATTTCTTTCAACCATAATATGGGAAAGAAGTAGACAATTTTAGGCAAATGTTCACACCCATTGCTGTGTACTTGTCCTAATAAACATGTTAAGTAAAAGGCCCCCTGACATTAAATTTTTTACATCACTTATAACTTTTAAGAGTTGACTGTGAAAATTCATTTAGCAATGTTGGATTTTGCCAGAAAACACCTGAATGTGGAGTTTCACACTTTTTTTTATGAAAATCTGCAGGAAATTATTTTAAATGACTACAGTGCCCCCACACAAACGCGGCAAAGACATGAACTACGAAGACCCACAAAGGCAGGTTGGGATCAGTATGGCCATATCGCACACATGTGTCTAGCTCATTGGTTATTACTTAAGGTTAAAATGGTTATTGTACTTCAAGATATCTACAGCCATATTCTAGTTAACAGCTGCACTGTGGTAGATGACGTTGTGTGGTACAATTGCATTGTAATACCATTAATGCAGTGGAAGCCACTGTTGTTGACTGGGGCAAGAATACACGTGCAAATATACCCATTTTAGGTACCTTTAGTCGCGGCATTTTTTAAAAATGCATTTTTCTATTTTCTGGTCTTATCCGCTTATCCACTGATAATTTCAATTGGCGCCCATTAACGTTGGTTCTAATACACTGGTTAATCAATAATACAGACTGTTATACCCATTTTGAGTTCATTTAATCGCGGCATTTTTTTAAAAATGCATTTTTCTATTTTCTGGGCTTATCCGCTTATCCACTGATAATTTAAATTGACGCCCATTAATGTTGGTTCTAATAGACTGGTTAATCAGTAATATTCACTGTTATACCCATTTTGGGTACCTTAAATCGCGGCATTTTTTAAAAAATGCATTTTTCTATTTTCTGGGCTTATCCGCTTATCCACTGATAGTTTAAATTGACGCCCATTAATGTTGGTTCTAATAGACTGGTTAATCAGTAATATTCACTCTTATACACTTTCAGATCACTGAATTTCAGAACTTAAACAACTACCTCAGCATATAATCCAGTACTGAGATGCCGAATGCAAAACTGCCACATCTGTCCAGATTTCTAAATTGCCAAAAACGCCTCTGGTTTATTACAGGTGGCAATTAAGCAGACGACGACAGAAATGGTATTATACCAGTACTTTCCACTAACTGGCCACCAGCCTTAATAGTAACAAAATTTCTACCATTAGGTTATCAATATGCATATTTCTCGAAAAGGAGTTAAGACTACTCCAAAGTATGTCCTGGGTGGGGTCCAGTTAAAATTAGTAAATTCAATTAAGTATTTGGGTATCCTCATCACTAGCGATCTTTATTGGAAGTCACTCACTTAACAAAGATAAACTGGCATTGCAAATCAGCGCCTTCGATTTGTACAGAGGATTTTTCGAAATCGACCTCAGGAAGTCAAGCAGGCTGGTTATAATACATTGGTTCGGCCACTTTCGGAATATTGTGCACCAATTTGGAACCTCTTTATGGTGGGTTTGGCCCAGAATATCGACATAGTGCAGCACAGGGCTGCCCGATTGGTTTTGGGTAATTACCAGCATACCCCTGGCGAGTGTAACAGAAATGCTACACAAGTTGGAGCGGAGTTCTTTGAGTGAACCAAGGGAGAAATTATTTCAGGTTTGTTTGAAAGATTAAATTTACCAATTAATGCTAATTTAGTTTCAGATATTTTTATTCCTAACATCGCAGTAGAAGTAATAGGCATGTTCATATTCTAATCCCCTGACTGAGCTCCGAGCCAAAACGGATGCTTACTATTGGTCTTTCTTTTTAAGGCTGTCCTACATGCTGACAGAATTGTCCTCTGATTTTTTCCTCTGGTGGAAAAATCAGAGAAAACTTACCTCTG
>JAQFXX010000194.1:0-10024 GCA_034693985.1 Nemasoma varicorne
ATTAGTTAATAGCTTATTATTGCATAAAATATGACTATATAGTGGTTAATTTATAGTTTTAATTTTCATCAAAAATTGACCAGATTTTCGTTATCTTCATTACCTGATTATGGATTGAAAATGATGATTTTATTTTGTGTGATGTTAAAATGAACAGTTTTGTAACATGAAAAAAGTGATGAGTTTGGAAAATAATGACAAGAAAATGATGCAAATTCTATGGTTTACCTAGTTTATGTTGACATTATTTTGATAAAATGACTACTATTTTCTGTAAGGGTATGCATATGACGTCACCCATAGACTTTTTCGTGGTTTTTTGATCCCCAACTTCCAAGAAATATTAACATTAAGTGAATGCAAAAATTCGTCTGCTATGCATAAGGTCTATTACAATATGCTGGCAAGTTTACCTGGTAGTAAGCTAGTGCACAAATGTTGACTACATTCGTCTAGTTATCTTCCAGGTAAAGTTACCTAGCTGGCTCAGGCTGGATCTTGCCAGGAGATTGTAGCCCTCAAAGGTGCTTATCAGAAATATATAGGGGGAGGAGGGATGATTCTGTAGTTTTCTTATCCCTCAAAATATCAACAATGAATTTACATTTTCTAGCAATTAGGCATATCGCATATGTACAGTAGGTGTCAAAAGTGAGAGGGTAAGCCCCCCCCCCCCTCCCTTACCCTCCCCTGAAAAATACAGATTGAGAAACTTCTTAAATGGGGAAAGAGAAGAAAAACATTTCAAACAGACTATACTGTATATTCAATTCACATTGAGATGCTCAGCAGTTGAGATATGTTCCGAGCTCTTCCATTGGTCGTTTGAATGCACGTGATCATCATTGACCAATGGAAAGGCACGTATAACATTTCGACTGCTGGCCATCTCAATGTGGAATGGGCGGTAGTCTTTCCTCGATTACAATATGGCTCAATTCACTCCTGGTGCCACCTGGATTCTGTTTTTTGAACTAAATTATTTTATTGCATGTGCCATTGAAAAATTACCAGGTCAAGAAATTTGCACGTGCAAGTTCCACAAAAACTAAAAAAAAATATTTGACAGTAGCAACAAGGCGAGATAATGCCTTTAATATGACGTCAGAATATTGCATTTTTGAATGACAATATTTCAAGCCTATTTTTGAATTGTTTGTTCTAATGCAAGGATTTCTCTTATGCAACCTTGTTTTTATGGTATAAAGTGACTTTTTGATGTTCCCCTGTCTGGGCCATTGAATCAAATTAGCCCTCCAACGAGTTGCATTAATCACCACAAAGAGTGAATATTTTCGTTTTATTGCGGACAGAAATAAAAATTTGACTCTGGTAGAGTACAGTCAACAGATAATATGGCATTTGTTAAGGGGAAGGGAGTGGTTATTATGGTAGGACTACATGTAAATAGCCATGTTAACTCTTCCAAGCTGGGCCAGACAAATCTACGAATCTAGTCCTTGAAAATGTTGCCATGGTGACAAATGTACTGTCTCTCTAATCCCAATTATTGCACCGCAATGGAAAGATCAAAATAAGCCGAATTTCAGAGACAAAAACCCAGTCAATCGGCATGGTGGAAAAAAATCCCAGACAAATTCACCCCTCTAGTTTTGAATACATGAAAAGCTTTCAACCTTATACACGTAGAAATAAATACATGTAGGCCTACTAATAATGAACAGAAGAAATAAAAAATCCCCCAGAATTGTTGACAGGGTTTTCTTGGATTTAACAATTTAGAAACACTACTGTAATTCAGTATGTAGGAGGGGAATTTCAAAAGAATTCCCTTCAGGCCAACAAAACATTTAGCCGTGATTTTTAATTACGACCTTTGGTTATTCTGGATGCAGAAATACATTTTTACAGGATAAACTATATTTTTCCCCGAAATGCGAATATCTTTAAAAATCATTTTCAGAGAATTTCCTTTTGAAGTTTTGGGAAGAAATGCATGCTGTTGTTGAAATATCCCTGAAATTAGTTTGCTCGGGTCTAAAGGTGAAGACGAATGTCTGAGCTAGAATTTATTACGAAAGTATTTCACCATGAATCTCCTAAAAAAACAGCCGAAAATGACTTTGGGAAGAAATTCCTTTGAAATATTTAAACCGTTGAAAAGTGCAATTTTAGGCTTCAGTTTCTCCATTTATGTAAATCAGGGATGTCACAATTTTCGAAGGCGGCTTCTTTGTTGATCACGTGATAGTTGCTTTTCGCGCGCTGAACAGATTAGCTGACCCCATTACCCCACGAAGGACCAATCAGAGCGTAGTAATTTTTGTTACCATGCGGGTTTCCACCAATGAGAGAGTTCGGTGGCTCCCGCCATCTCGTGCAAGTAAATATATAGTCTCCTGCATAAAGAGTTGTTCTTCATTCGGCCCTCTCCCTTCGCTAGGATCACGCTCCCTTCTAAATGGCCTATCGCGCGGTTTTGGCCTGCTGTGTCGATAATTTCGACAGGTAAGATTAAAATGTGTATTAAAACTAAATTTAGTTAGCAATCTGCGAACATTTTGGCTATTTCTAAGAGTTTTTTTGATCAGCGTATAGCCTTTGTTAGTCGCCCGAATCCGATAATGGTTTCGAATAGACAAAGGTGTCAATTAGACAAAGACAACAGATCGCGAAGAAAATTACCTCAATGGAAAAAGGAACTGTTAAGTTCCAGCTTTATTACTCAGAAAGTTGAAACCAAATTACGTTATTCTATTACGTTAATTGTTTAGTAAAATAGCCCGGAAAGCTGTTTGTTCCTTGTCCAAGTTTGTTCTAACCGACGCTCTCTTACCCGCTAGAAAATGGCTTCTTTTTCCAATCGGGATTCTTTAAATTCGAGAAAATGACAACATCCAAGAACTAGTTGCAATATTTTTTTTTAAAAAAAGTATTAAAAAATGTAGGCTACCCTGTATTGTTTATTTCTGGAAAGTTAAAATTTAATCAAATCGAATGGCTGAGAACAGAAACGTAAAAATGGAGAAGAATCCATTCCCTAATACATGTATTTTACTTATTAGTCAGGCACCTGAAATATGACCTCATTGGCCGTTGGTGCTCCATTGTGGAAAGGGAATTCTTTGAAAGTTTGTTGCCCTAGGCCTGCTGAATATATTTGAATATTGTTTGCAAGTTTAATATGCTGTGTTTATTTGTCTAAAATTATTTTTTTTCTTTGTTTCAGATCCCTGTGAAATTAGCTTTTTCCCTCCCTCCTTTTTCGTCCGCTGCTAAGCTGCAGCGAAGATCCATCAAAATGGTGAGTTTCTCAAATATTTCTTAAAACTGCTATCCTAAATGTTCAAATTTTTTTAATATTTGCACAATAGGTAAAACTTTATTCTTAATATGCATTTTTCTTTTTATTTCCAGGCATTGCATTAGATTAGCCCATTGCCCCCAATCGACACCCCATTTTTATTCTGCGGATTTAAAATCTGTTTAAGTTTTAATAATTAAAAAATAGTTTAAATTAAATATTGCCATATCGACGGAGATCATCTAGCCACTATTCAGATGTCATCACTGCAAACGGTTTTTACCAACAAAATTTTTTTTATTTTATTTTAAAGTATTTTTCTTTTACAATTTAAAATAGCTCTAGGGATTTAATTTAAAATCTACTTTAATTAACCCAACTTAACTTGTTAAAAATCTTAATTTTAAACCATTTATTAGTTTTTACTCTTAAATGTTATCAACTTATTTAAAAATAGCTTTGAATAGGCGGCTACTTAATTTAGAATTAATGTGAATAGAATCAACGTGTCAGCTTTAAATCCTAATTTTCAACTTTTTATAGGATTTTCAACTTTATTCTTTAACTTTTTATGCAGTTTTAATATAATACATAACTTAAAAAAATTAAAGCTTAGTTTTAACTTTTAATTTATAAATTTAATATTAGCTATAGCAACAACACTAAAGTTCAATTTTAATTTGAATTTAACTTTAAAACTTAAATTGAAACTATTTTACTGCAGTGTTCTTAGTGTATTTTTGTGTATATTTTGCGTCTAACGCCAATGCAAGTTTTAATTTGCCAAATTTGGCAAATTTTAAATATCTTCGAACTTAAAGACTAAAATTATTTATTTGCGTGCCCATACGCTATCTAGGTATTTTTCTCTTAAAAAAAACTTGCCTTTCAACGTGCCTTTTAAACCTGCCTTTCAACGTGCCTTTCATCCTCTGTTGCCCATGGGTTTGCAGTTGCAGTCCCCAGGGGTAGGTGTGCTTGATTTTAGGAGAGAAAGGTAGGTCCATTCGCCTGATACTTTCTTAGACAGTCTAAAATTGCTTCCATTGACAAGGTCAAGGGGTCAATTTGAAGCAATTTTAGGCTGCTTGGGCATTAGGCTGCTAAGGAAGTATCAGTCTAGTGGACCGCAAAATGGCTTTAATTGGTGAGAATTTCCACCTAAAACCTGTAAGCCTTTCTCCCCAAAAATTTTGACGAAAAAAGAAGCCGTCGCGGGAGCACCACCTTCCCAGTTCGAAGACTTCAAGTTGGTATAATTTGTGTATATTTGAGTCATGAAAAAATTGTTTTTCACAGCTTTTTAGGAGGTTTAGAGGGTGGTCCTCACATGTATTTTTCCTTTTTTCCAATGTCCATAAAGCGGTTTGCCTAGCATGCCAATTTATGGACAATGCTTTCTCTTTTAACTTCTAATCTTATTTTCCTGCTGAAAAGAGGCCTTTATGGGCAGGTCTCTTTTCAGTTTCTTTAATTTCTTTTGCACTATCGCTATCTTCTTTCATGACTATTATTTCAATAGTTTTTAATATTTTTTTGGATTATAGTTTTTCAGGTTTTGCCGATTTGGACAACTTTAGGAATTGGGAAGTCTTTGTTACCGAATTTTTATATTTTTAGAGATTTGCAGAGATAGTCGTTCATCGTGCGCCCAAAAATCCTGGATGCATTGTGGCATTTTAGGATATTTGTTTTTCAGCAAATCCATTAATTCTAGGTAATAAACAGATATGTAGTATACTTAAAAACTGTAAAATTTTAATTTTCTGAAATTTGTTTGTATTATTCGCTTTATCAGGTTCTTTTTGCCGATGTGGATGATTCCAGGAATTTTGAGGCCTAATTTTGGTGAAACTAGGAGATTTAAAAATTAATTGAAATAATTAGGCGATTAAATTTCTTAATTTTTCATTCTAAATTTTATTATTTACAATGTTTATTTTGTATTGCAGGTTGAATTTTGTCTTCTACGCCTTTCACATCGCTGAATTTTTAATGTACTTGAGCATTGACGTTTACAGGGTGTCGGAAATTCATCCTGAATAGGTATGTTTCCTGGATTCTACATGTATATGTATGCATTTTCTAAACTTATTTTTTCTTGGAATTCTTATAGTTTTTTCAGACTAGCAGATGATTTTCTGTGGGACTCGCTAGAATCATGATATCGCTACAAAAGCAAGTTGACAAACAAATTAATACCCCCTTGCTCCTTCCCCTTCCATCTCCATGTCCCTACTCTTCATCCCCTTCCACCTTACTGTCCCCCTTTTCATCCTACTATTTATGCCTTGATAGTATTTCAGTTTTGCATTTTGGTGGTTCTAAAATGTTTATTTTTGACAAATCCCAGATTAGTCTTACAAAAGTTGGCACCTAATTGCCTCCAACTTTACTGATTTGGCATTTAATTTAATAGCTAAATTTATCTTTTAATATGATCGAATAAATTTTCAATTTCTTTAATTACAGATTAAAATTTTTTTAATTATAGATTTATTTTTTTAAATTGAATATATGTTTTATTTTGTATTTCAACATAAGCTGGCAGTTTTGACTGAATCACAACTTACATATTTCAAATGTTTCTTGCCTGTTGCATTGGTTGGCTTACGATTGTCGAGCTTGTTCCTGTCTTTCAGTCCTGTTTTATGTTCTTCAGTTATTATTGTGCTTTTCTTGTCCGTACACTATATACACACGGCTTACAACACAACATTCGCTATGACTTTTTTAACTGCCAGTTAATGTTAAAATAAAAAATAAAAGTTTAAAAATAAAACGAGGAACTTTAAAATAAATATAAAATAGTTACAAATGGTTAATTGAGGCACAATACTCGGTAATTATGGGTTTTACGTATCAGAAGGAAACCTAAAAAAATTATTAAAAAAAAAAAAAAACTTAGGGCCGGTCTGGTTAGCACCGTGCAAAATAAATCTGCTCCCTGGCACTGGCAATACCTGGGTTGAAATCCCAGTATGAAATTCGTGATTTTCCTTATTAGTCTCCCCAGTCAAATTATAAGCCTCTTTCTATCCCACCATGCTCTCTCGCTACTCTTAATTAGCCATTCTTTGTGCTTTTTGATACCTGAAATATAGCCTCACGTTGCTGCACTTTATTATTTTTCGCTTCTTTTTTCAAATAACATCATTTGTAATATGGAGGTACGGGATTGGCGGCACCAACGAGATGCTGGTCCACTGAGGTTGTCAGGATGGTGCCAATATGTTGATGTTCAGTTCTGCTTTTGGGAGAAAAGTAAGTCTATATTCAAAATGCTTCATATTTCAAAAAATTATCATTATTTAATTAATTATTTAATTAATTTATTCAATTCGTAAAAATAATAAAATAGGCAATTGTTATATTTTGTTGCAGATATTGTCTAGGAATGAAGAAGAAAATTAAAAATTGGCCACCAAATGGAAGGATTTTGAAGTACTCTGGGTTGGGCATCACTATATCAACATCAAAAGTTGGTAGAAAATGTTATAATAATAAATTGGAAAAATAAACCACTAATATTTTTATCTTATTGCAGAAATTGTTAAGGAAAGAAAGAAAATATTAAATCGACTGAGGCTGTGCAATAACTCAACTGAAAGGTTTGAAAATTATAATATTACTAGTTAGATTCATATTATTAAACTAAGGGGATTTTTAGTTTATTGCAGATTTTTGCCAGATAGTGGAAATAAGTGAAAAATAAACGAAACTAATATTTTTGTCTTATTGCAGAAATTGTCAAGGAAAGAAGGAAAATATCAAATAGACTGAGGTTGTGCAATAATTCAACATAAAAGGTTTGAAAATTATAATATCAGTGGTTATATTCATATTATTAAATTAACTAAAAGGGATTTTTAAATAATTTATTGCGCACTTTTGCCAGATATGGGTAATACGAAAAACTTGCTGTCGACGACCAAATGGCCCAAATATCAGGATTTGATATAGACCAGGGCTGTGTGCCAGACTGTTGTGTCAAAAGGTTTGTGAAATAAAATTATTAACATTATTAGTAATAATAAAAATTTCTTAACCTGTTTTACCAGGATCCTCTACTCAAAATGCTATATAGGCAGTCCTTCTGTCAACCATATACTATCTATTAATATTTGCTTTTAATCTGCTTTTAGTATCCTTACACCCTGAAGATAAAGTAGTAGAGAATGTAAAGTCCTGGGTTCAATTCCAGACCGTTGGTTTTCTAGTTTCCTCAGATGAGGTGATATAGATTTCTGATCAATCTGCGATGAAAATTATAAAATCAACCAACATTGAGACCATAGCAATTTTATCAAATTATTATATATTTCAATACAAGTCTCCCCTCTTTCTCAAATATATTCCAAGGAATCTTAATTTTAATTTTTTGCTGAATCTTGAGAATTCTTTAAAATTCTAATCTCATAATCTGCTCAAATCCCCCTTAATCTTAAGTCTAAAAATATCTCTGCATACAATATTATTTTCCTTTCATATTTGAACTATTAGTAAATGTGAAGGATTTAAGTTCATTTAAAAAAATTGCCAAAAATTTTGCTTAGGAAAATTCGATAAATGTCTTCGATATTTGATGTTAATTTTACAAAATATCAAAAATTGCCAAACAATCACTGATAAAAAATATACCAAAATATTTAAAATTAAAAATGTTTTAAGTCCAAAATGTAATATCTTAATGTGCGCACAAGACTAATTACTAGTTACTTTTACTGCATGTGACTTGATAGGACTTTGTCTGAAATAACCACTTAATTTTTAATTTACTGAAAAGGTATTACATTTTTGATGATAAACATTTTCCCATCCTTCTTTTAATCAAAAGGCCTGTTAATTAATTTAAATTGATTAGAAATTTAAATTAATTGATTTAAACTGAATTAAGAAGATGGTATATTAAAGCTAGGTTTAAAAAAGGTACCAGCTTATACCAAAAATAAGCTAAAATGTTTTGACAAAATAAAAAAAAAACTTTAAATCTTTGCGTAATTTGCGAAGGATCTGCAAAAAGCTGCCTAGACACAGATTTAATTCTAGTCAAATCCTTAAAATCTCCAAATTGACTAAATTTTAATAGAGAAATTTTCACTACAAAACCATTTTCAGGAAAGTTATCCCCTAGTTCTTCAAATTTTTCTCTTGATTTCTTACCAAATCCTAATATTGAGTCTTGTATTTTACCTTCTTTTTCTGTATATTGATAATCATTTAATCTATTGAAGATTATAAATCAGAATTACTTATGTAAGTACATTATATTTGTAAATATCTTACTATTTTGGTTTTTGCCAAACTGATTAATAATTTGTTTTAAATTATATTATGTTATATTATAAACTAATATTAAAATATAAATTTCTACAATTTTTCCTTGTAGTTGATTTAATAATTTTTCATGTCTGATATACAGGAAAAATTAAAGATTAAGGTTAGTTTATTTGGATACAAGGAATGTTGGAAGCAATTCTAGCAACTGAATATCCTGAAGAAAAAGACAATCGTACTGGCAGACATTCTCACCTGATATTATCCTCAAACTTAATTGTTGACAGTTTTTCAATAAGGTTTTTTCAAAAATACTACCAAAGTTTTCTCTTATTTTACTATCTACCGGTGAAAATATGAAAACTTCAAATTTCTGGCTTTTTCAATCTCCAAACCCTAATTTGTGCGAAAAATTAAAACTTTATTTCAAATGAAAAAATAAAAATTATTTATGTGATACAAATCATTAGTTGAAGTTGAAAAGCGTGAAATGTTTAAACTTTAAAACACTGATTTTTTCGAAAAAAATTAAATTTTATCAATTTTGTTTAAAGGAAAAATGTTGCCTATATAAAAAAGGTAACTAACTATACCAGCTTTGGACCACTTTACTTTTTGACTTTTTACGTTTACTTCTTTTTATCAAAATATTCTTGACAAGATTGAAGGTATTCATTAAAGATTTTCTTCATTTATTTACTTACATCTTTTTATAAAGAAAGGTAAAATGAATTTGGATTTTATTTACTAGCTATATATATATATGTAGTGAAAAAAATTCCTGTGAATTTTGTAATTAAATTTACCCAGTTTTGATTTAAGGAATTTTTGAAAAAATTTAAAAATTTAATAAATTAATAAGGTATTTCAAATTTTCTCAATTGCTTACTTTGCCCAATAAGGTTCAATTTCAAACTAAATTTAAAGTTATTAAAAATGACTGCCAACAAATGTTAAATTCAATACTTTGCACATTATCAATTTGTTTGTTTTCAATATTTGTTAAAATTCATTTCAAACCACGATGTTTTATTAAATTACCGGATGTTGTGAGAACAAAATAGAAATATGATATTGAGCGAAATGTTGTAAGTTAAGAGTGGGCAAAATTGTCGATTAAAACTATTTTGAATTTCCTACCAAATCTGTGTAATTAGGTCAACGTATGATTCGAAATGTTAGAGCGCTTTGGTTAGTTTCTTATTGATTACGAAATTCGCGACGGAATTGTTCATATCTCGCTAGATGGCGTCACTAGTGGTCTCGATTTCTCATTCCATTTTTTTGCCGGGAGGTAGTAGGAATTCCTCTCATGTTTGCTTTTCGTTCATTCGTTGTTTGAACTTTGCTCTCATAGTTTATTGCTCTGAAAATCTGAATATTGTGTTTCCTCGGATATTAACACTGAAGATTAGATCTACTATATAGCTGAATGCCAGCGATCTCGGTAAGGAAACGTATCTCAATTTCCGATGCAATTTT
>JAQFXX010000195.1:0-10014 GCA_034693985.1 Nemasoma varicorne
CCTAGTAGTTTCTGGGATACAGGATCTTGACCTTTGACCCAGAAGGGGGAGGGGCATAAAAATATGGCATTTGTAACTATTTGGGACACGGGAACTCGTATTTGAAAACAGATTGAAGATAGGCCTAGTAGTTTCTGAGATACAGGATCTTGACCTTTGACCCAGAAGGGGGAGGGGCATAAAAATATGGCATTTGTAACGATTTGGGACATGGAGAACTCGTATTTGAAAACAGATTGAAGATAGGCCTAGTAGTTTCTGAGATACAGGATCTTGACCTTTGACCCGGAAGGGGGAGGGGCATAAAAATATGACATTTGTAACGATTTGGGACACAGAGAACTCGTATTTGAAAACAGATTGAAGATAGGCCTAGTAGTTTCTGGGATACAGGATCTTGACCTTTGACCCAGAAGGGGGAGGGGCATAAAAATATGGCATTTGTAACGATTTGGAACACGGGGAACTCTTATCAGAAAACACATCATAGATAGGCCAAGTAGTTAATTCTAAGATATAGGCTCTCGACCTTTGACCCGGAAGGGGGAGGGGCATAAAAATAGGACATTTGTAACGATTTGGGACACAGGGAACTCATATCTGAAAACAGATTTGGAAATTTGTCCAGAATTTCTTTGAAATACTGGTAATGACAGGCATACAGACGGACCAAAGACAGACAGACAGATAATTTGTCCTTAACCTTTGACCCAGAAGGGGGATAAGGGGCTTGGTTTTGCTATCTGGGGCACGAGGAACTCAAATCTGAAAACAGATTTGAAATTTGCTTAGTATTTCTGAGTAATGGCAGACATATGGACAGACAGATAATTTTCCTTCGACCTTTGACCCAGAAGGGGGATAATGGGTTTGGTGTTGCTATCTGGGACACGAGGAAATCATATCTGAAAACATATTTGAAATTTGCCCTGTATTTTCTTTGAAACTGGTAAAGTCAGACGGACGGACCAAAGACAGACAGAAAAAAAAAACAAAGTATCTTTTTGCAAAGACTTATCCCAGTGGATAATGAGAGATAAGGGATAATGTTTATCTTCTATTCCTCAGATTTTGCCTTGGCTTTCCGTAATCACAACAATGGCGGCCATCGACTTCCTAATCAAAAAGAGTGGCGATTTCCTTTGGCAAATCCTAACCAGTTTAGTGGCTCTTCACAGAAGTGGCGACATCCCGCGATTGGTCAGATTCGAGGAAATCCTCTTGCAAGAAATTCCGGAAATTTCCGAAATTCCTGAAAATTTGGAACTGCTGAATTGCACTAAGGCTTTTTGTAGCCTCTGCGAAATCCACAGGATTCTGAGATCCGAGCGGAAAAATTCTCCCGGTAAAGAGATTTGCAGATTCAGGAATAAGGGGGATAAGGCTATGGATAAGATCCTGGATAATACCCTAAATCCGGAACGCGCGGAACTCTCGCGCCTGAAAACAAGGCTAACTTACACCAAGGTGGCGCTGGCGTCTGTTGCAGCTTATGAAAAGAGGAATAATGGTAAAGATTCGGTTAAAAAACCTAAAGATTTGGGTAAAGATTTACCGGATTTCGATGAAGATTCAGCGGATTTAAAGGATTTGGGAATCGAACGACATCTGGACAAAATCACAACAGATTCTGCAAAAGATTCACATAAAGATTCGGATGATTTGAGCAAAGATTTGACCGATTCTCTTAAAGATTCACAGGATTTAGATAAAGATTCTTATGATTTGAGCAAAGATTCACAGGATTTGTCTAAAGATTCAGAGGGTACTTTGAGCAAAGATTCACAGGAGCCAGCTAAAGATTTACAGGATTTGAGCAAAGACTCACAGGAGCCAGCTAAAGATTCCCATGACTTGAGCAAAGATTCACAGGATTTGTGCAATGATTCACAGGATTTGAGCAAAGATTCACATGACTTGAGCAATGATTCACAGGATTTGTGCAAAGATTCACAGGATTTGTGCAAAGATTTACAGGATTTGGGCAAAGATTCACAGGAACCAGCTAAAGATTTCCAATATTTGACCAAAGATTCACAGGAGCCAGATAATGATTCACATGACTTGAGCAAAGATTCACGGGAGCCAGCTAAAGATTTACAGGATTTGAGCAAAGATTCACAGGATTTGTCAAAATATTCACAGATCATAGATAAAGTTTCACAAGATTTGTGCAAAGTTTTGACGGACTGGATAATCAAGCAACAACTGGACGAAATCACAACAGATTCGGTCAAAGATTCAGGTGAAGATTCGGCCGATTTGAGCAAAGATTTGACGGATTCAGCCAAAGATTCACAGAATTTGGATCAAGATTTGGCTAATATTCCGGCCGACACGTTTATCGGATATCCTGGAATCAGTGTGACCAAACTGCGAGAGGAATGCAACCGGATCGAACAAGAAATCGAAAAGTTTGCTCAAAAATTTCAGGTAAGTCCAAAACTTTGCTTGGGGCCTCATTGCATATCAAAGGGCCCTTTTACTAAATAATTTCTAAGAAATCCGGTTTTAACCTTAGCTTCAATTAACTATGGGCACCAGAACTTGTGCCCTATGTTTAGTCCCAGTAATTATATCGGTTTAACCCATTAGGGCCTATAGGCCCCAATAGGTAATTTTTCACTAGACTTCATACATTTTGTGCCAAGCAAGTTTGTCTCTTTCAGGTCCAAGGGCTCAATAGGCCTTAAAAAAGTTATTTTTCCCCAAATGCCCTAATTTTTATGCAATGTGAGTTTAGCTCCTTCGGTACCAAAGGGCCTACAGGCCCCAGAAAGTTTTTTTCTAGACCCCATAACTTTTAAGCAAATCGAGTTTGACTTTTAGGACCAAAGGCCCTGTAGGCCACAAAACGTTAATTTTTTAGCCACCATTAATTTTTTTCTAGATGAGTTTGGCTCTTTGGGGACCAAAGGGCCAATAAGCCCCAAAACATTAATTGTTCTCCTGCCGCCATAAATTTCTTGCAAGGAGAATGGGGCCAATTGGTCCCAAAAAGTTATTTTTTTGCCAGAAACCATAAATTTTATCCAATGCGAGTTTAGCTGCTTCGGGACCAAAGGGCCTCTAGGCCCTAAAAAGACCACACTTGCAAACGAGTTTAGACTTCTTTGGGTCCAAAGGGTCTATAGGCCCCAAAACGTTATTTTTCACCAGACACCATAAATTTTGTGCAATATGAGTTTAGCTCCTTCGGGACCAAAGGGCCAATAGGCCCCAAAAAGTTAAATTTGTGCCAGAAACCATAAATTTTATGCAATGTGAGTTTAGCTCCTTCGGGACTAAAGGGCCTCTAGTCCCCAAAAAGACCACACTTTTGCAAATGAGTTTCGACTTCTTTGGGTCCCATGGGCCAATTGGCCAAAAAAAGTTATTTTTTTGCCAGAAACCATAAATTTTATCCAATGCGAGTTTAGCTGCTTTTTTACCAAAGGGCCTAGAGGCCCCAAAAAGACCACACTTTTTTGGAAAACGAGTTTGGTTCTTTTGGGTCCAAAGAGCCTATAGGCCCAAAAAAGTTAATTTTCACCAGACCTCACAAATTTTTGCCAGGCGAGTTTGTCTCCCTTGGGACCAAAGGGTCTATTGGCCCCAAAAAATTGTTTTTTTACCAGATACCATGCATTTTGTGCAAAGTTATTTTTCTTCGGATACCATAAAGTTTATGCAAAGCAAGTTTTGCTCCTTTGGGACCAAAGGGTTATTTTTTTTTTTAATTTTCTCCTTTTGGGCCCAATGGGCATTTAGGCTCCAAAAAGTTATTTTTCACCAGACACAACATATTGTGTGCTAAGCAAGTTTTGCTCCAAGAGACCAAAGGGCATATAGGCCCTAAGAACCTTTGGCTTATAGGCCCTTTGGTCAAAATGACCCATAGGCCCTTTGGTATCTTTAATTTTTTGATCATATTTTTGCAGGTTGAATATTTCCCGGATCCTCTGGAATCCGCTTTGTTTCTTGCCGAAATTTGCTGTCTTCACAGCGGAAATTGCGGTTGTGTGGAATCCGCGGAATTCCTCAGAACTGTGACGGAATTCGGCTTGAAATTCTCTTGTCTCCAGAGACAGACGGAGAAATTCACTAAATTTCTCTCGAATTCCAGGGAAATTTCGTGCCCGATTTCTGACTGTTGAAAAGTTCCTCATATTTTCTGATGGAAAATTTTAAGAAATTTCTTAAAATTTTAAGATTTCTGTGATTAAATGCATAATTTCAAATAATTCCTTCATTTATATTGACTCTGTTTAACATTGACGCCTCCAGGTGGAGCTGATGTCCGATTTAAAAGCATTTCAATTTTTGGAGAAATTTACAGGATTTCTGATAACAAATCAGAAGATTCAGGGAATTCTAAAGATCTTTCGAGTTAAGTTAGATTTTTGAAATTCCCAAAAATTCCCAGAACCCTCTAAGATTCAGAGATTTATAAACATTCTCAAATTCAGAGATTTCTAAAGATTCTCAAATTCAGAGATTCCTAAAGATGCTAAGATTTTGAGATTTTTAAAGATTCTAAGATTCAGAGGTTTCTAAGTATTCTAATATTCAGAGATTTTAAAAATTTCAAATGCTAAGTAAGATTTTAAAAATTCCGGGAAATTATTTAAGATATTCCCAAAAATTCCAAGATTCGGAGATTTTAAAGATTTCCCGAGATAAGTATGATTTTAAAAATCCCCAAATATTCCAGGAAATTACTTGAGATATTCCCAAAGATTCCTGGAAATTCTAGCTAAGAAAGATTTTAAAAAGTCCTAAATATTCCAGGAAATTACTTGAGATATTCTCAGATTCCTTGAAATCCCTTAGGTTATCCCCAAATTTAAAAATTCCCAAATATTCCAGGAAATTACTTGAGATATTCCCAGAGATTCCTGGAAATTACTTAAGGTATTCTCAGATTCCTTGAAATCCCTTAGGTTATCCCCAAAGATTTTAAAATTTAGGGATTTTTAAAGATTTTCCGAGATAAGTGGGATTTTAAAAATTCCTAAATATTCCCGGAAATTACTTGAGATATTCCAAAAGATCCTGAAAAATTCTCATAAACCTTCATTTAATTCAACCCAGAAATGTTGATTTTTTTAGACTTTGAACTCAATAGGAATTTTTTTCCCCAATTAAATTGCCTTGTTGACCCATGACCCTTGACCTCCCCCTGGTGGCTAGTTCAGCCATTTTGAAATTTTCTGCTGAATTTCATTTTCAGTTTAAATTTCACCCAGAGCACAACTAACCAAAATCCCAGCAATTAATTGAATGGGAAATGAAATGCTTTTGTTGGCTTCTGCTTTGTTTTTACTGGCAAATGTTAAACAGACTCAAAATTCAGAAGAAATTTTTAAGAATTTCAACGTAAATAACGGAATTCTCTCAAATAATGGTAAGAAATTTTTCTGATTTTTTTCTTTTTTTATATATTTTAAGCCTAGAT
This sequence comes from Nemasoma varicorne, assembly GCA_034693985.1. Classification (NCBI taxonomy): domain Eukaryota; kingdom Metazoa; phylum Arthropoda; class Diplopoda; order Julida; family Nemasomatidae; genus Nemasoma; species Nemasoma varicorne. Next base: position 5,438 of record JAQFXX010000195.1, read on the forward strand.
TTTTTATTATTTTTTTTATCTTCCTCAGATTCAAAATAATAGTAAAATATAAAATTTATTATTATTTAAATTATTCAAAATTATTATTGATTACTAACTTTATTGGGATTTTTTATGTGGTTTTATTTTAAGAACTAATGAATTTTAAGGATTTTTTTCCTAAATTTTAAACGTTTTTAATTACAAATTTGGCTTTTCAACTCTTTCGAAATTTTATAATGTATGGAATTTCAAGATGGTGGCTGCATGACCTTGAAATTTTAATAATTTTAGTAATATTATACAATTTGCTTTATTTTCTTTTTATAAATAATATGCAATCTTGTTGGGTTTAAATTTTAAGAAATTAATAATTTTAGGTATTTTTTCTTAATTATTAAATTTTTTGGGGAAATTTATGAGGTTGGAATTTCAAGATGGTGTCTTTTTCCGTTACCCTGTATGACCTTAAAAATTTACTTAATCCCCTTTTGGGAATTCTTTTAAAATTTCCACATTCAATTTCCTCAATTTTTTTTTTAAATATTTTGAGATATTTCTCAACTTTTTTCATTGTATAAATATATGTACTAACATATTTTCGTGATTTTTTTATCTTTTTCCCCCAAAATTTTGCTAGTTTGCAATAACTCCCCTTTCTGTCTACCACGTGTTATTAACTTGCTGACTGTAGGATACTGAAATTTCGCAAATTTTCTGTCTGAAGTTTTCTCAATTTTTTTTAAAATATTTTGCTAAAATTTTGTTAGTTTGCGATATACCCCCTCTACCATGTATTTTGTAACTGAAATTACGCAAATTTTCTGTCAAAATTGTTTTTACTTTTTTTAATATTAACTTGCTTTTTTTAACAGTAACTTGCTGACAGTATAATGATACTAAAATTTCGCAAATTTTTTGTCGAAATTTTCTTAATTATTTTTAATATTTTGATATTTTCTTAATTTTTTTAAAATATTTTTTAAATAATAAGTTGAAAATACCCCATAACTGAAAAGTACCCTAAAATGTCTCAATTCTGATCCTACCTTTACAGATTTGTCCTTAATCTTGCATTAATGCTCCCAGTGAGGTAACTCTCGGATCTGGCTTGACCAGTTTATCCAGATCAGGTGGGTAGGACTCTCTGGGGAGGGGACTTCTCACCTGATCAGATTGGGGATCGAGCAGTAGGACGAGAGATCTCTCTTGAACAGGTCGTTCTTACCTCTCTCCAGTAATCAGAAGTGATATTGGACTTTTCATGTGATAAAAAACGTTGAATAAAATATTAGTGTTACTTTTCTCTCTAACTTGCGTGAGTGCTATTTATTGAGACCTTATTCGTATCACTATAACTGGCGCCCAACTAGTGGTGCTCGATTGGCTCGTTGTTGCTACTGTCCTTGACAGATCCCCAGACGAGTACGTCGAGTGAACTCAGTGTTTCTGCCGTGGCAATTAGTTTCGTGTGTTACTATGCCAAATACCCGCGGCTCCAAATCTGCGAAGCGCCGGGCGGCGGCCGAACGGCAAGCTGCCCTGACTCGGAGTGGTCATCACGCTTCGCCAGAGAATGCGCGTCCGGCGACCTCGGGGTCCGGGGAGGTGGTTCCTCCTGTGTTGCTTACTGCGGGGCGTACTCCGCCACCTCCGGTGCTATTGCGAATGGTTGATAGTCCTGTCATTCCGGTGGCTCCGGCAGTCCCGGCGACCCCGGTGGCACCGGCGAGTCCGGTACCTTTGGAGGTTCCGGAGGTTGCGGAGGTCCCAACGGATGCGGGGGTTCAGCGGCCTCCGGGCTCGCCTCGTGATTCTCTTACTGATGGGGTTTCCTTGGCGTCTTTCCGGGCCGATATGGAGAGCCTTTTCCTGGTATCTATTGCGGCGATCAGGGAGGATACCCGCCGAACATTGGACACCTTTTTGTCGAGCCGGGGTCCCGAAGTCCCGGTCTCGGGGGGTGCTCCGGGGGGGTCGCGGTCCTCTCCGTGTGTCTCCGTTCTGAACCCGTCTGCTCCTATTTTTGCTTTCCCTTCTGTTGGGGACGTACACAGTGCCTCATCAATTCCAAAAGCCCCCATGCATCAAGTTTTCGGGCGACACACCCGTTTTTCGGGGGTTCGGAAAGAGTTCCGATCGTGGGTGACCATGATATTGGTGCTCCAATCTACATATGGGTACACGGATGCCGAAATGTTGTGTGCTCTCATATGGATTTTGGACGGTGAGGCCAGGGACTGGTGGTGCTCCGCCCAACCCACCATCCACTCATGGTCTCAGGCCCAGGTTAGGCTCCGGGAGCAATATGGACGTAAGGAATCGGATGGCATGGTGCTTTCTACCTTGGCGACGGCTGGTCAGCGTTTTGGCCAGCCCGTCTCCGAATATTTTCGGTTAATGTCCGATTTGCTGAATGGGATGACACACACTCCGGACGTGCATACCCAGTTAAGTCTCATTGTGGGGGGTCTTCATCCGGTTTTTCAACCACATGTTCCCTCTCACGGTTCGGCAACGATCGAATCGGTGCGCTCCGCGGCGGAGCTTATGGAGCACCGTCTTCAATTATCCGGGGTGTGGCCTTCCGCGGATCCCGGGTCGGGCCTCGGCGATAGAGCGGCCATTCGTCTAAATCCCACGGTCCAGCTTGGTCCGAACGGTTCGGTGGGCCCGGTTGGTCCGGTGTCGGACTCCGTGTCCAAACCGGTTGCAAAGCCGGTTTCTGCTCCGCGTCCTGCGGCCAAAGCGGATCATCCCAAGACTGGGGGGGGTTCGGTTTCCTCTTCGGAGCAGACGCCCCCGTCTCGTTCCTCATCGGGGTTCAAGAATTTTCAGTCTTCGGGGGGATCTAACATGCCCCGATTTAGCAAACCCCTCTCGTGTGTTGTGTGTGGGGAGCTCGGATACTCTGTCCGGTTTTGCCCCAAAGGATGTGCTAATCTGCAGCGGTCCGGTTCATCCTCCGTGAATATGTTGATCAACAACGTTCCGGGGGATTCTGGTTCTCTGCCGGGTCAGTGTCCAGGCAATGACTCAGGGCCTGTCCTGACTAGTAGTCTTGTGCGGCGGAGTCTCGTAGTGACCTTTTGTGGGTGGAATGTCTTATCGGGGATGGCTCCATTCCGGCTCTGCTGGACTCCGGCTCCAACACCTCTCTGGGGGGGGAGGCGTTGCATGCTTTGCTCGTGCGTTCCGGAGCCGTGTTCGATGTTTCTCCTCGATTAATTTCGCTGGCTGATGGTGTTCACCGTCCCGTGGACGCCTTGACCACGGAGGTGTCCATCATAGTGGGGGGCAGGACGTTTCGACAAAAATTTTTTATTCTCCCGGAAATGTCCCACTCGCGCACCATTTTGGGCCTGGATTTTCTGGCCACCGCGGGTGTGTGTTTCGACCACCACCGGGGTGTGTGGTGGTTCTCGGAGGATCCGGGGGTATTGTTTCCGTTTCTTGCCTCTGTCCCGGTTGCTGCTCCGGCTCTGCCAGACACTTCCGGGGGACAAGTGGGGGTTGTCGCATCGTCTCAGGAGAGCCCTAAAATCGCCGCGTCTCTGGCGGTGGGGGTGGATCTTGACGATCAGGACACCGCGGTTTTTCTCGCTGCTAGCATTCCGGAGTCTGTCTCCTGTGCCGCGGCTCTTACCGTGCTTGATTGCTGCCTGAGGGCCGATGAGGGCTCTGGTTTGTCTCCGGACCAGCGTGAGATAGTGGATGATTTTCTCGTCACTCACGGCTTTATTTTTGCCGAGCCGGATGGTCCGGCGAAGGTAGCTCCCCAGGTCATTTCTGTGTTACCCGGCACAGTGCCAGTTGCGCAGAAATGTTATTCCATGTCCCCTCGTAAGAGTCTGCTCATGGATGCCCAGGTTCAGGCCCTTCTAGATAAGGGGTACTTGGTTCCGGCGCAGTCGGCATGGTCGGCTCCGTCGATTCTTGTGCCTAAGCCAGGTGGGCCGGATTCCGTGCGTTTGGTTACGGATTTCCGCCGGCTTAATCGGGTTATGGTGGGCGATACTTATCCCATGCCTAGAATTGACTCTGTGCTAGCGAACGTCCGCGCCAAACCTTTCATGTCGACTCTGGACCTTACCAGCTGCTACTGGCAGATCCCGGTGGCGCCGGAATGTCAGCCCTTTTACTCTACCTCCACTTCGAAAGGGGTGTTTTCTTACACTCGCATGCCGATGGGGGCCAGGAACTCCTCCGCCCATTGTCAGCGGGTCGTGGATGCCATGCTTGCCTCCATTCCAGGGGTCACGGCGGAGGCGTTTCAGGACGACATTATCGTGGCTTCGAGTCGCACATGGTAGATGTTTCCAGGGTTCTCTCCTGTCTCCGGGAGCACCGTTTCTCATTGAACCGCACTAAATGCGTTTTTTTAAGCGGTCCGTTAAATTTTTGGGACACATCATTTCTCCCGAGGGGATCCAGGCTAACCCTGAGAAAGTGGAAGCAATCCTTTCTCTGGAATTTCCACGAAATGTATGCCAGTTGCAGAGTTTTGTGTCCTCTTGCCGCTGGTTTGCAAAGTTCATCCCTTCCTTCTCGGAGGTTGCAGGCCCTTTGTTTCGCCTTTTGAAGAAAGGGGTGCCGTT